>JAUZNK010016439.1:0-38472 GCA_035046665.1 Euphysa ruthae | reverse complement strand
GCAAATTTATTTGCCTGCGTTAATGCAATCACACTGGTCTCTTTGAGAGGACTGCTGTACTTTGTAAACAAGTAAATCATAACTATGTAGGGTATGTAGGGTAATCTTGGTCTTAGATTGGTGATGGAAAAAAAAAAAAAAAGAAAAAAATCAAAAATTTAAGGAGACCTACAAACAAGGGATAATTCTATAATTAAAAAAAAATTGCATAACCTCTAAATTTAAACTTATTAATATTCTTACAACAGATTTTCTAATATTCGGAATCAGAAAACTACTGGTATTGAGTAGTTCGATAAGCCACACTAGATATTTTTATAATGTAAGGTGCTTTTTTTTTAGCATGTCTCTGAAGTTTTAGACGCTTGTGAATAAGATTAAGTCCAGGCCATATGTTGAAAGCTCTTGTTCTTCAATAATCTGAAGATGTCACTTCTGATTTTGTTAAATTTCTCAAAGCATCAAAATATTGATTTCAATTTTATAGTTTTATTAGCAACTCTAATTTATTGTGTTGCAATCATCTTTTAGTTATTAGTATATTATGTGATTTAAAGCCTGCATTAATAAAGTTTAATTATACTCTTAGGTGTTGTTATTGGATTAGTTCGTCATCACCGACAGTTAATCAAAACATTCAGATTAATGAGAAGGGGTAAAGAATTTAATTAACTTTTATTTTAACTAGATTCACTGTCACTGCAATACTGCATTATCATGTTATTTGTAATCTCATTTCAATTTTTTTTGCTTAAGAACCTCTAATTATTCTTGAATTTTTAGAAGCCATTTGAGGCGTTGTCTCTTCAGCATTTTGAAATATGCTTGTTCAGGTTTATATTAACAGAAATTGACAGAAACTTCATTCTTTAGATTCAGATGTAAATGTGAATGTTCCTAGTCAAAAAGGAAAATCAGACAGAACATTATTTTTGTTTTTGACCATTCTAAAGGGATTGAATTTATTTAACTCCTGACAATGTCATCAAAGTTCTATGAATTCAGCCGTGAATTCAGCCATGTCCTTTTGTGAATAAAATTTTTCATAAAGTTTCATCAAGGAAATTTTCATATTGTTACCAGCCAAAGGTTCTTCGTTTCCAGACCCCCAAGCCCCTGAACACGTAAATGTTGGTTTAGAAATGTTTGTTCAGAAATGCTGGTTCAGAAGTTTCAAGATCTTATTATGTTGAAATCCTGAAGCATGACAAATTGTTTTGAAACTTTCCTTGAGAAATTGTGTTCTTGTGCTGCCAAAATTTTGTAAATTTGAGTCGTTTTGAAAGCTTTATTAAGTCTAAAAAAGTAATTTTTCTTGATTTTTTTCTTTTTAATCTTCAGATTGTGCCAAAAACTTTGCATGAAGCCATTTTGAAAAGTTTATTAGGTTCACCTGAGATAAAATTTTTTGTTAGTTGGCTGTTCACAAGAGATTTTTTTTTCAAAAAATACTGAAATTATATGTATATTATAAGGGTAGAAAATTTTTACTGGCTGATGATTTCATCTCTTTTTGTTTGAAAGTTTGTTTGGCACTAATGTTTTTGCTTCTTTTTTCAACAAAAAATAACGTGATGCACTATGTGATATATTTTATTCCTTGTTTTTGTCTAGCCAGTCACTTTCAAGATGCATTGCGATAATACTTAATACTGTTTAAAATTTTTTTAGCTGGTTATATAAATGAATTTGTTTCAATATACCCAAGTACTTCTCACAAGTAAGCTTATTTTGTATTTTGTTTTTGCAAATGATTATTTAAGGTTGCTTATGATTTATAAGTACAACCAGATAACTTGGTGCATAATCGTTAAGCTTATTTATTAATCAAATAAAAAGTTAAGCATGACGAAATATACCTTCAGTATTGAGCTGCGATAAAAAGAGATATGTTGGTAAGCATTATAAAATATGATAAATAATGTTGATTGTGACAATGCATTTGTTTTTTTCATTTGTTTTTCGTGAGAAGTATAATAAATCTTTCCAAAGATTAAGGTATAAAATTTTACCCTTCAAGATGCATTCCTTTCAAGACTATGCAAAGGATCTCCATTTAATCGAACTTCTACTAAATTTTCTGAAAATTTTTCTATAGAAACTATTAAGTTTAAAATTTTGTAAAAAAATGATCTTTGGATGTCACTGTAAAATGAGCATTGCAGGTGGTAGTTACAAGGTCTGGAGCTAACTTGTTTGAGTTTTTGATACAATAAAGGAAGAATTTACTTGAAAAATAATTTTAGTTTGAGGTAAATTTGCGAAACGTTTCTGTTCGATTAGGAGTATTTTGGTGCCAGTATTTTTGAAAGATACTCAAGGTAATTACCATCAGCAATTTTATGAAAATAGATTAACCTTTTCTGTTTCATCGATCAAAAAGTCTTGGTGAAATTTAATGCGCGAGCTTCTCTTAGTAAATAAATATTTTTGACCTAACACTAAAACAAGAGAAAAACTTTCACACCATTAATCTAAATAATCGTTTGACAGAAATAGTTGCAAATGAATTGATAAGCAAATTGGGATACTGACAATGTCAACTTCTTTTAATTTTTATCTTTACACTCTCACTTACCGTATAAAATACGCTGATAAAATTTTTTCGTTAGTAAACTATTGCACTTTGCTAAGAAGATGTGTTATCTCCCACAAAGAGATTTGTTGATGTAGGGGGTACTTTTTAAACTTTTTTTGATTTCATTTCAGTTGATTTGAACAATTATTTGCTCTTGTGTATTCTTTTCTTTCTGTTAGAAAATCTTGCAATTACTACTGATTTATTTTTAAAGTTTTAAAGTTTGAATGTTGAATTCTACTCTGATAATACTTGAATCCTTCTAAACTTATTTCTGTGGTTTATCTTTATTATGTTATCTCCTTTTTAAGTGAAACAGAAGGCTAATGTTTAAATGAAGTTTTTCTACCTGTAATTTTGATGATTTGAGCTTTTTTATTCGAGTGAAGAAATTTATCTACTCTTCTTTCAATGGTTTATCGTGAGTTTTTTTAGTCAGTAGTTCTTCGCAGAGCCGTTCCCAAAATAAGTTATAAAAAAAGCACCTGTTAGGCTGTCATTTGGAATGCACACCTGCAACCTAATATCTTTGCTGAAGTTGATATTTTGTATCATAGATGCTTCTTGTGTCCAATCGTATATCACAACTTCCCACTGGTACTGCTCTATTCGACTTGGCCCTTGCAATTTACTACTGCAAGTTCACTTCGTGTCCATGGTCCTTTTCTGTTTGAATAAGAATTCTCACTTAAAAACAATTTTTTGGTAAAATAAAAGTGAAAAGCCCTGAGTTTAGAGCAGAATGGGGGTACAGATTTGCGAGCGAATGATTTTATTGGTCTTGTTTGATACAAAAATATTTTTAATCAGAACACAGAAGCTGTAAGTCAATCAAAAATAACACAAAAAGAAAATGCTCAGGAGGAGAACCTAATCATATCAATTGAATAATGGAAAATTTTCCATAGCCAGATTTAGAAGGAAATGGACAGAAAAAAATGAAAGCAGGCATCAAGAATTTATGATATAAAAAACATTTTGGGAACATTCCATGTTGAAAGTTAAAAGTTGTAAGATAAAACTTGTAAACGTGCTCTGTGGCACTGAAAACCTCTATTAATCAGGAGAATGTCCTGAAGCATTATAAATTTCATTTTTATTACTATGGCATAATGAATCAGCAAACAACATTGATTTATATCTATCAGAGCTAAAATTGCTATATCAAATTATTTCTGGTACTTGTTCAGCTGAGATGACATGTTTCACGCTTGCCACCATGAATCTAAAATGAAAAAGTATTTTGCTCAAAATAGCCAATAAGTTTACATGTTTGTTTTTGTTTTGCAGTAGGAGGGCTTCAAATATGGCTAGGAAATCTTTCTCAATGGCACTGCAACATCAATTACAACTCAGGTTCCATATATTAGTGCAATAACACTTGAGTCTGAACTATAATAAATCCTGTAGTGAATGAGTTAATTTTATTCTTCTCAAAAAATTAATTTTAGGGTTGTCAGGTATTGTAAGCAGTTACCCAAAGTTTATATTTTAATTTTCTCCTAAAGTTACGCTTCAGTCATGCTTAAATTTTGGTAATGCAGACCTGGTCGTGGAAAAAAATAAGCCGCGTATGGCACTTTGTTCGCTTTTTTTTTAAGGCATGCTATTAAAATTGTACCTCTTAATATATGGCGTACAACTAAATTTTAGTGTATAATAACTATATTTATTGCTTCTTATTTTTCCGGTGATGCATGGATGATGTGAAATGTTACTACAAAGTATTTATTTAAACTCTATGGTAACTGGTAGGCTAGTTTATAAGTAATATTATAATGAAGTAAAAGGATCAGTATCAAAGACGAAAGTATAAAGGCCGTAATCAAAGACAAAGTGAATTAAAAAAATACATAGTTTTATAATTATATTATTTTTATAATATTTATATTACAGTTTATATATTTCTTTCTTCTTTTCTTCTCACCATGCTTTTTATAAATTTCTTGTGATTAGTCTTTTAAAAGCGTGACTGTATAAACAAAATTTTGTTTTTCATGCTGATAATTGAGGAAAATCAGATTAAAAACATTTGAAAATAATAAAATAAAAATAGTTCGCTTCATTTGTTAATTTATCTAGGTTTATTTATAAGACAACTATAATTTTTTTTTTTTTTTTTTTTGTTTTTAACTACTATATGTACAAATATAAATTTCTTTATATAGCTTTCTTAATCTTTAGAGCATTTACATTTGTGGTTTAACTTTTATCGTAACCTTGGATACGTGCTAAACTCAATCTATTTAATCTACTTTATCTATATTTCAAAGAAAAAGTGGTTGGGGTGCTATAATAATTATTTAATAGAGTTGAATGTGATTATTGTATCAACTTAATCACCCCCCTACTATTTTATATTAACGGTCATCACCCCCTTCTATTTTATACTAGTGGTCATGCCAGTTGATACATATCTTATTATAAAATGATATTATTAATCGAATTCATTTCTATGTCTACATGACTATATATTTGATACTTTTGATTTCATAATTGTTACAGGGTCAGCTCAAATGTTTTTCAAAACATGTTGTTTTTCAACTTAACAGCCATGATATCTGCTTCAAAATCTTATTTTAATTTACCGTATTTGAAATCATATAGGCTTTTAACAAGGTAATACTACACTTCATCATATATCTGATGCCTACAATATTTATATTATAAAGAATATCCAATACTTCAAAGTTTGCCTTCTTTTGAGCCACAGAAGTAAAAAAAATTGTAAAGCTCACGTAAAGTGTTTGGATAAATGTAATTTCTCGGTAAAATGTTAACTGTGATGGTTTAGCTATCATATCATCAGTCTTTATCACGTAATCAAATAAAAATTCGACAGCTTCAACTGTAATGTTTAAAGGTGTTTGGTATCATAATAGTACTTGGCGTACACACCTCGTACGACTAAATCATATATGGTATGTACAACCGTACTCCATTCATGACCAGATATGTGACATGCAGAAAAATTTGATATTTTTTCTGGAATCTGTATCTCATCTGTATTCTATAAGGAGCATATTAGAGAATTCTTGGTGTAGAATTGTTCAATAGTCTGTTTGAAACTTTTGCTATAATTGCTAACCCAAACTTATTGGTAGTGAAAGTAAGATGATATGGAAACCTAGCACTGACAACAAGTATTAAAAACTAAAATTAAATAATTTAACCTAGGATTGACTGGAGTGTCAGCCAATCCTATATAAATCTAGATTTTACTGACATAACACTTTGGTGGTGGAATTTTATCAAAACTAAATTCTATGAAATATAGATTTTTATTATTGTTTACTTGATTTTTTATTTTAAGAAATATAGTCAGGAAAAAGTTTAGTTACTTGTGTGCCCTAAGATAGCTAAATTTAAGCAACTTTTTCTTTAAAAAGTTTTTGGAATTTTTCCCCTGAACTTATTTTTACACAAAATGCCATTTTCGTTGTTGAGGCACTATTAAACATTATTCTTTTTATCAAAATTGAAATGCAAATAATCATAGCTAATATTGATAAGCTAATTGTTATGGTAAATGCTAGAGAATAAGAGCAATTTTCGTTAGCACTTTAGGATTTTTTTTAATTGATTTGGAACACGTATCAATGTTTTAGTTTTTGACAAATATTTTATTTCTAGATGCGTTTACATATCATCTGATGGTGGGAGGATGTGTAGGTGAGTCAAATTATTTATATCGCAAAAATTCTGGTGACCATGAAATATTCTTATTTCTACCCTGAGGCGCTCCCAGGAAGAAATGGCTGCAGGTGCTGAAAAAAGCCTGCCTAGAAGAGCTCACACGGGCGGTTACAAAAGCCCTTGTTAGAAAGGTTTTGCGTGGGCTGTTTTAAAAACCTCCGCAAGCCAAGTTTTGCATTGATTTTTAGGATTCTATTAAATTTCTAGAGATTAACTGTACCACATATGACTGTCCCAAGGCCATGTAAATCAGGAGGGGTGAATCAAACATTTAAGTATAATCTAAACTTTACTGGGAGTGCTTAGTCAAAAGTTTAGTTTTGTTCTATGACAAGGGGAAGGATTGGGTGAAAATAGACAATAAATAACAGCAGTAATAAAAATATGCAATAAATTCATATATTATTTAGCATTTCTTTTCTGAACATCCCACTGATTCGTTTTCGTTTTCTAGAAATAAAAATAAGATTTATTCAAATAACAGCGTAAAGCATAACTCATTGAACATGTCAAAAATTTTATAATATATATTATAGCATATTTAAATAAGTCTTTACTATATTGTTTGTATTTACTTCAGCACTTCCTTTTGAAACCATAAACAAAAAAAATATTATTTTAATTTAAAAAATTTAGATTATGTGTACTTGTCTGAAATGTCTTTAATAAACGCAGATAAAGTTCAACACCAACATTCACTGTAACAGCGCGATAGAAAAGGAAATAAACAAACGGTCCGATTGAGGAAATGGACGATTGTTCTGATAAGGGCCTGTTTTCATTTATATATATATATAGCATATCGTTAGAAATTGGGCTCTTACAACACTTTGAAAAAATAAAAAATAAATAAATATTTCGCAAAAGAATGATACATCTTATAAATTGATGAAAAATAAAAACAATTTTTATTCATTATTAAAAAATAAATTGCAAAGTAACTTAATGACTAGTATAAAATGGAAGGGGGTGATAATTGGATGGAATATTCACATTTAAGCCTATTAAATAATTACCCTAACAGCTTTTTCTTTGAAATATACATGAAGGAAAATAATGATTAAATAGTTTGCATATAAACTCAATTTTTAGAAGAATTCATTATAAAAAGAAATATTCAAGAACTTCATTCACCTATTCTAATTATGTTAAACTAACAAAGCCAGTTGTTTCTTTTTTAAAACCCGATATTCTAATTAAGTCTTGATGTGCTAAAACACTTGTGACTTCTTCTTCCATCATAGAAATTATTTATCTAAAATAAATATAGAACGGAGGCAGAAAAAGGAAACAAAAATTTAACACGAATAATTAAATCGTAATATTTATTTCACACCATGAATGAAACTGCTATTTATTTGCCTGCCTAAATTGATTTACGTGGGCCCTGACTATAGCCTGCTTCTCCTTCCTGGAAACGCTTGTACCCTTATTTCTTCCATTTTACACAACGATTTCCCTACGACCTTCCAGTTTATATTTAATTGCATTCATTCTCTATTTTGTATTCTGTAAAATACAAAGATAAAGGAATTACAAAAACGTATGGCTACTGGTTATATAATTGAGGAATTGGATGTATTCGTTCCTGACTTTCATATAATTTTTTTGTGAATCTGATTTTTCTGACTCATTCCTATATTTCTTGACTTATCATTATTCTAATAGGATAGTAATCTACTTTAATGTTGGAAGTTGTGTTTTAGTTTATTTTCTATCTGTTTTATTTATGTATTAATATTATTTTTGTTTGTTTGTTTAAACACTCTGACACTGCCAGGAACATGCTTACAAAATGGCTGCCAATTTTTTTATTTCTATCATATGATAATTAACCTATTTTAAATCATGTTTTAGTTTATTTCCTGTTTGTTTTATTCATGTTTTGATATGATTTTTGTTTATATTTTGGCATGCCAGGAATAATTTTTTGTTTTCTTTTTCCAGTATCCTTTCTATCAGCAATATTCTATGCTTTACTAGCTACAAATAGTTTCACAGTGTGTTTCAAAGTATCTCTGCTTTAGTTTTCCTAGCTATAAATAATTAGATACAATAAAACGATGTCTACAAAACAAAATATTAGTTGCAAACGAAAGCATTGATTTCATGAAAATCGGTATACAAAAGTAAAAAAGTTTTTAGAAGAACCAACAAATACAAATAATTTATGTGAAAGCCAGAAAGTCATGTTATGAGAGAAGTATTCATACAGATGACTGATATACCAGATATATACCAGATGACTATGGTATACCAGATATCAATCAACTTCACAAAATTTTGAATTTGAATTTTGAAAAAATTTGTTCTTTACCATACTCTACTACTACATGTCCAGAATGTCAATCGTCTAGAATGAACTTTACGAATGAAAATTATTTACGGATGGCTTTTAAAGTAAACTTATGTTAAAGTGTTGTTCTTGTAAATGGAACACTGGCTTCTTTACTTTGAATCAGACGTCTCATCTAACAAAGACACAAGGGCGCAATATATTTGAATTTAATGTAAAAAGTTGCGTTTTGAGAGATTGAAAGAGGTCATATTTAAAATTATGCACATTGCATGAACATGCAAGGAATATTATGGTCTACTTATATAAATCTCAATGATATTTGATATTTGATGCATATAAAACAGCTTCAAATCAAAGTATGCAGAAAGTTTGCCAAAAAAATGATAATGGAAAGACAATATGCACCTTGATGGATCATGGCAAAAAAGGGGACACTCTTCATATAATGGCTATGCTGCAGGTGCTAATTCTAGTAAAGTAATAGACAAACATGTCATGTCAAATTATTGTAAACAGTGCCGAATATGGGAATGAAAAAAGTATTGATGAATTTAACACTTGTTTCTCTGCCCATATCTGCCCAATCAACCATGAAAAATCTGTTGGTGTAATGAAATCTGCATGTGTTATTCAAATATTTTGAAGAACAGTTGTTAAAAAAAAATTGATTTGCAATGAGTATCTTGGTGATAGTAATACATCTTCATTCAAAGATGTAGTAGCCACAAAGTCATATGAAACGTATAACATTGATCCGAAAAAGCTGGAATGCGTAGGTCATGTGCAAAAGAGATTCGGTGCAAGCTTCGCAGTTTAGTCAAAACAAAGGGACAAAAACTCTTCTATATGGTGGAGGAAAACTTATGGCATTTTCTTGAAACTATTAATGTAGAAAAATATCGTCATCAATTTTTCCCTGCCAGATAGTTCAGCTGGTGCAGGGTCAAAAAAGGTAAGGAAACAAAAAACAAACAACTTATAAATCAACATTTCACAATCGATGTTCTAAATTCTGAAACCAGTATTTGTGGATTTAAGTAAATACCAATTGCTGTCTTGATGCTTACATGGACAAATACAGAATACCAATGAGGGTTTTAATAATATTGTGTGGACATTATGTTCCAAAATTGTCTTTGTCAATAGGGAAATAGGTGTTGGGGAAATAGGTGTTATTCTGCAGTATTGCAATTTAATGACGGCTCTCATGGAATAAAATAAATTTTTTGAATATTTTATTAAAAGGTAGAAGGAGTGCTTTGAATAAAGGATAATTCAGAGGCGAAAATAAATAAAGGGGATCAGTTTTTTTTGTTTTCAAGTTTTCATTTAAGTTTGCCGCAAATTTAATTTTTTCAGTAATTGACTCATCAAACACACGAGCTTTTGCCTTCAAATTTTCACGGAATACTCTTCTATTGCTGTCATTTATCTTTCCACTAGAGCATTTGGTTTAGCTTTGTATATATGATATTATAAGCCTATGAATGAAGCTGGAGAACCACATGAGAAATTTCCAGTTTTGTGCTGCCATTTTTTATTTATCAAATATTTTTCAATTCTTATAGTGGAAATGAATTTTACCATGAGATGTATCCTGGCCATATTTTTAGTTTAAATTTATTACTAGAGAAGATATGCTTTAAAGTATTCTATTGATTCTTTAATAAATTACACAAAAAATTACGTCTTGCTCAATAAATTATTTTTTACCAATTTTATTTTCTTTCGTTTATACCTCAGTCATATCTGACAAAATATACCTTTATGAAGTTGATAATATCAGCAAAAAGTTTTTTCTATATGAGCCACCTTAAAAATACAAATTAATATAAAATCCTTGTTTGACAATTTTTCAATCTAAAAAAAATAAAACTACTTTTTGAAGAAAATAATTAACTTAGTTCTTCATGTAGTGAAAATGACCTAAACCAGATTGAACAAACATACCAAAATACAAACAAAGTTGTTGTAAATTATAAATTTGATTGCTTTCTCTTAACTTTAGTTTTATTAGCTGACATGCTTTGTTTGACATTACCATGCAATATTTTTAGTGCCTCTTTGGTTTTAAGGCAACATCTGTCTGTGCCAAATTTAAAACAGAAAAAAACCTTAAGATACTGATTTAAAACATTCGACTATATCTTATTATTATCATTGTCATTATTGGATATTTATACAGGATATATACACTTCAGTAATAAAACTGCTATGAACGTGTGTCTTGATAAAAAAAAATTTGTAAAAATCAATTAAAATCAGTGAAATTGTGTTAATACATGTGATTATGTTAATACATGTGATTTTTAGTCAGATTTTAGAATCTCATGACTTTGTTGATTCAAATATCTAGAGGTTTGAGCAATAATACAATCATTATAACTTAAATAAGTTTATATATTGTATTTATTATATTGTTTTGAATCAACAAAGTAGTGCATCATAGAAAATTATTTCTTGATTTTAAAAGCTAATTTGTTATCAATATTTCAGCAGTATCTTTTGCTTGTTTAATTTTGGATTTTTTTAGATAAGGCCCAATGTAAGGAATTTTAAAGAATCGATTCAATGTTTTTCTTTTACGTTATTTTTAGTGATACTGTGCTTTTTGTTTTAATTTTTTTGATTTGCCAGTTATTAAGTTTCACTGCATACAAGTATTTTTGCAATATGGTTTTAAGTTACTAATATTAATTAGTAAGTAATTGAACATATTTTTTTCTTCTTTCTAAAAATGTTTAAAACCACTTTCTTAATATCAATTGATATATCTAAGAATGAAATTAATTTTTGTTCTTTTTCCATTGAAAATTTTATATTTGTATCTGTTTTGTTGGTTTATTTGAAAAAGGTAAGGGAATTCATTTTTATTGACAAAATCTTTTCATCTACATAAAAAAGAGCTTTTTACTTAGATAATCTCTCAAACACTTGTTTTCGAGATTACCCTTAAAACCAATAGGCTAGAAATAGAGCTGTATGCAAATCGATGATGCAATTTTCAGTTTTGGTTTTATTAAATTGTTAGTCAAGTTGTGCTCTTAAGACCGTGAAAAATTGGAATAATGTTGGTTTGTTCATTTAGTTGTGTAATACAAGAGTGTTGCGTGGTGTGTTGTACAATTGAATAATAGCAGTTCATCATGTTTATTAAGTCATGTATTACAAGAATATAATTTGCATATAATTTTATGCAATTAAACAAATAATATTGGTTTATCATCCAGGCTAGTGACTATTTCGTGCCGATGAAATTTTCCTTTTTACTCGGCACAGCAAAATGTTTTGTATTGGATGGCAGCTTACTATGTAAATAAATGGATCCTTTATAAATGCCATAAAATAGCATATATAACACGCTGATATAAGAGTTTCACTGCTGGTTATCTCATCTTTGAAGTAGATATATATGATTATCAAATTTGGCGCAACAAAAAGCAGTGAAAAAGTTGCTATGATTAGAAAATTTGTTTTTAATCTTGTAAATCTGTTTTTGTTTTGAGAGGTTTTTGACATATTAGAACCTAGGGCATCTCTTCTTGAATTTGTCTTGCTTTGGTGCGATTTAACTATAGCATATCCAATTGTTACTGCTGCCATCAACAAGAACGATACATCAAATATTAGATCAATAAGCAATAGGCTTTTGGAATTACCACGGTACAAGTGCGTGAATAAAACTATTCCTGCTGATATCATCCAGATCAAAACTAGTAACTTTTTGGTATGCTTGTGTGACCAATACGTATAATACGATCTATTAAGAACAATCCTTGCTAAACTATCGGCTGTAAGAAACAGCATAGTCATATACAATGAATATGTAAAGATGCCAGTTATGAATCTATTAACATCAATGTTAACTTCAATACTATAAATTATTAGAATTTTTTTTATGAGATTATAAATGTTGCCCACAAGTTGATATAAACTTAAATTTGTCCATATCAAAAGTTTACTTTTGTCAAATCTTGTCTTTTTTGTCTCTCTCAATAAAATAAGTATTGTGATAAGTAAAATTGTTCCAATGGCACATATTACTATTTCTATGTAATTGTAGCATGTACCCATTACACTTTTGAAATGTAATCATATCTAATCATGTTGTTTTGCAAATTTATTTAACAGAAAAACTGAAAATTTTTTGCTATATATATGTTAAGCAGCTGCTTTTCTTTTGTAGCAATTCCTTTAAACAAGCCACATGCAGTGATATTTTCTTTTAATTAAATTAAAACCATATGATATTTAGGATGTTAAAAATTAAAAAAATAGATATATTTTTTTTTTTTTAATTTATTTTTTAATATTTAGAATAGTTTATTCATTTATTTATTCATTTTAATATTGCAAAAGTTTAACCGATTTTGTTTCTGGCCAGGATGATAAATTCCAGTCTTGGCAAACATATCCAGATTGAACTATGACTAACTATAACTATTCGTGATATATCTAAATGTAAATTATTTTTAAGGGGTAGGCTCTTGGACAGTAAAATTTCTTTCAAAGATTTAATTTTTGAATATTTTCTAAAAAACGTCATTAGTTCTGTTGAAATTTTGTATGATGTTACAATCCTGTAGAATGGTGACAAAATTGTGCAAATTTTGCGAAAAGCATGAAATTTGGTAAGGAGGTGCATCTGCTATGTAGGAATTGATTTCATCTCAGACCTAATTTTTTATTTGAAATC
This sequence comes from Euphysa ruthae, assembly GCA_035046665.1. Lineage (NCBI taxonomy): Eukaryota > Metazoa > Cnidaria > Hydrozoa > Anthoathecata > Corymorphidae > Euphysa > Euphysa ruthae. The sequence continues at coordinate 25,203 of JAUZNK010016439.1, read as the reverse complement.
TATTTTGCAGATCAGGTTATTATTTAACAAAATTAATATGGAAAGCTTGCTATAATGATAAAAATTTTTGCAAGCTTAGGAAATTGCATTTTTAGAAAGAAAATTTCAGTTTCAACTGTAACAATTGATTTTGCAGACCAGGATTTTTATTTTACAAACCAGATTTGCTACTGTTAAAAAAATTAGTGTTGACTAAAATTGATATAAATATAAAATATGTCATGCAGTTTAAGTTACACAGCAGGTTTTAACATAGCTAGAATCGAAAAAAAAAGACCTGATTTGTTATATAACTGATGATGTAATTCATAGATATTTTCTAGAGGAATTAGAAGATGAATTGAACCATTCCAGTGTATCAGGTAATTGTGAGTTGTTCAAGTATCATGGATATTTTTAAGATAATTTTTATTATTTTAAGACAATAAAAGTATAATTTTTTATGCACATTTTTTGTCTCAGTTCCAAATGTTATTTAACTTTCATTGAATAAATAATGATAAACAAAAAAATTGTCACAGCTTGGTTCATAAATCCCAGTACATTTCAATGTTGCTCGTTTGTAATTACAGTGGCTGATATACAGATATATTGAGATATGGTGAAGAAGTGCTGCTCATGTTGATGTTATGTTGTCAATCAAAAATTAACATATAAACCTTTAAATGTCAGATAATAGTTCTTTAACCACAGACTTTCAACATGCACTGGAGAGATGCTCTAATATTGTAGTTATATTATTAAACTTTTGCCATGTATCCCAACTTGTATTCTTGCTTCGTCCTGCAAGAAATGAAATTTGGTCACAACCAGTATTGGGTGAAACATGAGAATACATTTCGATTTCTTTCGACCCAGGTTTGTTTACATTGTGTTTGTTTTGTCTATTCGAAGAAAGGTTTCTCAATTATCCAATACTCTGGAATCTGGTTCAACTCGTCTTCTAGTTCCTTTCCCTCGTTTATCTCGTCTTTAAGCTTTCCAGAATATACTTATTACAAACAACCTCAACTCTGATGTATTTTGCAGTTTATTTTTCACGTAAAGAAGGAAAACCTTATTTGCTTAGTTGGAGAACTTTGAATATCCCGGCTTTAGCTGATTGACTAATACAGAACCTTCAAGGATTTGTTATTTGTAGCATTACTTATATTCGAACTGCCTTTTCATTCCAATGAGTGTTAAAAATGAACGTATTCCTGCTCACATTCTTCAATGAGTTCTGTCTGATAAATACTAATAAATATACAGTACATAAATAAAGATAATCTGTTTAGAATGGATATTCTTTCAACTAACAAAGAATTTACTATTGTTTTCTGTGAAAGCAAATATACTCAATAAGAACAGAATAATAACATAATCATTTTTTTATTCCTCTTAATTTTAATTATTTTTCCATATTCTGAATATGAGTGAGTGTATTACAGTTTACAGTGTATTACAGTTTATAAAACATTTTTAATAGTTGCCAGGGATCGAATTACATGATTCGAATCACGATTCGCAAACTGTTTTGAGATGTTTGCGAATTAAAAATATAAACTTTTCATAAAATAGTAAATCCATTCCTGGTAGTATTGCTATTTGTCAAAATATATTTTTGTATAAATATATCTTTATATATATTTTTTTGAACAGTTCGATGTTACGAGATAAGATAAAAACTCCCCTGTTGGAGTTGAAAACAACATTAAATATAGCTTTAAATATGATATTAAAATGTAACTGAAATTCTGCAGATTTTAAATATTTTTTTAGTTTAACTTTCTTTTGTCTTAACTTTGGATACGAATTAAATATAGGTATAAAATTAGAATCATTTTCTGCCTTTATCTATATTTTAAATACAAAGTGGTTAAGGTGTTATAATAATTATTTAATAGGCTCAAATGCAATTATTTTATCAGATTTGTTACCCCGTTCATTGTTATACTTGTGGTTATGTCATCAACTGATTTTTTGTAGCAAATTTACGATGCTAATAGAAAGAGTGGGAGGGGCATATATAAGATTATAATTACATTTAATTATTTCTTACTAAAGAAAACCACTGTATTGGTTTTTCATTAATTTAAAATTTATTCTTTAAGTAAAATAAACACCCTTTTATCTCCTACAGTGCAGTATATGACAAAATATACAAGATTATAAAAACTTAGGCTTAATAAGTGAACAAAAATTCAAAGTATTAAAACTATTAATAAATTAGGAAATATAAATAAATATAAATCTTTCATTGATCATATACATATTTACAATTCACAGCTAATAGTTTTTTTTTTTTTTCAGTAAGGTAAGATTCTATCCTGCTTAAATAACTTTCAAGAGTTCGCATCTTTTGAACTTTGTAAAAAATTTAATCATAACAACAAATGGGTAGTCATTTTGACAGAAAAAATATCATTCTTTTACAAAATATTAAAATATTAAATATATAAAATATATAAAATATTAAATATAATAAATATTAAATATAATATATATAATATCTACCATTTTAAATTTTGTTTGGCCTAGGTCCTAGGCTCTTAAACAAGTTATATTTGGTTGGACATTGGCATTTTTTTTGATGATATAAGAAATTTCTAAGAATTTATCTGACTCAGTGCTCATGCCTCTAGATTAGTCAATTTTGTAAAAAAAAGATTTTATTTTCTCAAAATATCACTGTTGTTTTGATCAAAATGTTGCTGGGACCCCTAAATTATTTTGATCCTTAACATAAAATCACGTTTCTCGTCTGGCGAAAATTTTTTTCCTGAAAGTAGAAAATAATTTCACATGAATTTTTTAATTTATAATTTTTTATGTCTGATGATTTTAGTATATCAGCGACAATTTAAAAAATTTATGTAACTAAGCGTCTAGACAAGTCATTTCATGCAGCCCAGTACTTAGACCCTTAAATAAATCACATTACACAAACAAAGTAATTTTATTTCCGATTATGCTAAAAATTTTCATTTATTGTTATTTGTGATTTTCCATTGTCTAAAAAATTATTGTTATGATAATTCAACACCAATTATGTTAAATTATGAAGTACACTTTCTTTCTGTGTACAATTATATATTGTTATTATGTGATTGTTGCAAAATTAAAGTTTAATAATTTCAGGGGTTTAATAGCCATGGAATAAAAACATTTTTTTACTTGCACTTATCAATTTTTAAAGATTTTTTTTATTATAGGCCGTACATAATTGTTAAAAATGGAAAACCTTCTGTCACCCAACAGCATATAATAGAACTAACGAATGGATCAAGGTATTAAGTGTGTATTTATATGTCTGATCATCTGGTGTCTGTTAGCATAATGTATGCCTACTATCTTTGTATAATTTTAGTATACCCTGATAGCTCAGTTAGTAGAACATCTGACTCTCAACCACAAGATGATGGGTACAATCCAGACCTACTTAACATATGAGTAGCACTTCGGTTTAGTAAGTTTGTAGTTTTAAGTCCTCTTTAGCTTCCCGTCTAGTAGGTGACTTCGAGCCTTGTAGGAAGAAGCTTATTAAATATATATATAATATATATTTTGTTGTTCTCGAGTAAATTTTTGTGATTTTTAAAGGCAGTGTTCAAATTTAGCAGCTATATTTAGATTTTAACTGTGCTGCAATTAATATTTTGTGATCTTTATGATTTTGGCAAAAATGTTTAGTAACTACCTCAAGGAAACTTCTTGCGGCCTTTGTTGTTGCATTTTTGCTATATGGATGATTAAACCACTGAACATTTTTTTACTCTGATTTTTCTCATTGGATCAATGTTATCCACTTTTAAGTTAATTTGGTATGGTAACCTTATTTTATTATTTTTCTAGGCATTTTTACAGTAAGAAGCGACTAATAAATTTTTTTTTTAGGCAGCACCTTCATTTCATTGTATTATCAAAAAATCTTTGTTTTAAGTACTTATGGGCATTGGATGAAGTATTTAGAAGGTGGAAGTAAAATAAAAAAGTAAAAATGTTGCAATTAAAATTTTTAAATCAAATTGAATTTAAAATTGAATTTAAAATTGGATTTAAAATTTAATATTTCCTTTCCATCTTTCAATGCATGTTTGAGACAAAAAAAATTTTGAACGGTGATTTCAACTATTGAAAATGAAGAAATTCCATATTTACCCGGTTCTGTAAAAGATTTTGTCCAAAATGGATATTTTTGTGTTTTTCTTGAAAATTTAGCACTCTTTTTCCTGATATGTTCAAAAATTTCTGAAAACCTTGGATGTTTTTTGAGAAAACGAAACTGAGAAGTTTGATAAATTTATTTTGATAGTCCTTTTGTCACTAAGTACTTGTTTAACCTCTATTTGTTTTTTTTTTCTGATTATTTTTGTGTTTTTCAATTAAAGACTTTATGTTTGATCACTTACCACTTAAGTGTAAAAATCGTACATTTCGATTTTGTACATTTTTGTATCAAATTTGTTTGTTCTTGTTATATTTTTGATTTCTGTTTGACTTTTTCACTTGGTGTTATTAAATTAATTACTTTTAGAACATTTGAAGATTTTCTACATCAAGGCTTGATTGAATACCTGGATGTAAATGAGTTGAATGATTCTGAGATTGCTCTATATGAAGAAGAATGTACTAAGTATGTCAGTCTGTTGGTTTCTATACTATTTTGTAGCTCGAGAATAATTGTAAAATCTAAATGAGCATGCCCTGGTTTAAATCCAAGCACTAGAAAAAAAAGAAAGAACAGGAATATTTAGAATAGGTAACCAAATTTAAGTAACGATTATTTTAACACATTGCTAATATGATATTGATTTTCTGTATCAGAGCATTTTCCCAAGTATATTTCAACATTTTTCTACATAGATTTTGAAAGATTTTACCTAAGGATAAAAGTAAAGTTTAGGTGAAAAAAAAAGAAAAAAAGTTACAATGGATCACTCTTATAAAATTAAATCTGAAATTTTATGACTTGTTTCCTCCTGATTTCTTATTTTTCAAATGATCTGTCTGAGAAAACCTGTGTCAAACATTTTGTTGTAAAATGTCAATGTTTTTGTCTTCAAGACTTTAAATCTCTGAAATAATTTCCTTTTACCTCTCTAAATAATCTATTTATAAATAATAGATTTCTATTAAGCTCTGATTTTATCTTTTTAGAGATACAACACATATGGAGGTGGAACCGTTCACACTTCTTGGTGTTTGTGTGGGCTTGGTACCCTATCCTCATCATAATCAATCTCCACGTAACACCTACCAATGTGCTATGGGGAAACAAGCCATGGGAACAATTGGTTATAATCAGCGGAATAGAATCGACACACTTATGTATCTGCTAGCATACCCTCAACAACCAATGGTGAAGTCAAAAGTAAGTTCTAAGTTTTATTTTCAGCAGGATATGCAACACAAATTTTATTGAAATTTCATTGAGCAGCAGCAGCAGCAGCAACAGTAGTGTAAAACAGTAGTAGCAGTAATAGTAACATTAGATTAATTTAAGTTAGAATAAATGAATGATTATAATAATTTTTTTTTTTTTGATTTTAATGATGCATTCATTTACCAATAAAGTATAAAGCTTGATTGTTATGAAATAATATAATATAAGAAATTTAAATGCATGTTTCATTACGTGCTAGTTGAATATCAATTACAGATTCTGTGTCTCGCAGATGTGATAACACTGAAACTTAATTCTGTAAACAGTAAAATAGTAAAACATTTTTGCTTGACTATAATTTGTTGCATTCACAATTTTTTCTGTTCTTTTATGCAAGGTAGCATTCCTTTAAAGTTATTAGAGATTAGGAACTACCTAATGTATTACAAATCCTTGCTTTAAAAAATTTTTACATTGAGTAAAAAAAAAAAAAAATTTAAAAAGATTAATAAAATGAGCAATCGTCATTAAGAGAAAATTGTTTTTTCATATTTTTAATTCTATTTCATTGCTGAGAATTATTTTACTGTTGCAGAGTCACCTTTTTGCAGTTTTGAACTATCATCATTTTGATATTAAAGTAAAAAGTTTCTGCTGTTTGGCTATGGACACAAAATCATACAAGTAGGGGGCTGGTCCAAATTATCTTCTAGGGAAGGAAAGGTGATTGTTTTTAGGAAGAATCAGATATTTTTACTAGATGTGGAATCGAATGCCCTTCATGGTTAATTTTTTTTGGTGAATAAAATTTTTAGATGTGAATAGTTTTATCTTTCAACTGCTATACTTATGGTGACTTGGGCCAAAATTTGGCTTAAAACTATCATAGTATCCGTCATTAAATCCATTATCCTATCCATCATTAAAACCATCATCCTATCCGTCATTAAATCCATCATTAAATCCATCATCCTATCCGTCATTAAATCCATCATCCTATCCGTCATTAAAACCATCATCCTATCCATCATTAAATCCATCATCCCATCCGTCATTAAAACCATCATACTATCCGTCATTAAATCCATCATACTATCCGTCATTAAATCCATCATCCTATCCGTCATTAAATCCATCATACTATCCGTCATTAAATCCATCATCCTATCCGTCATTAAATTCTGTTAATAAAATCTTTTATATTTTAATTTTGCAGGTGGAAAGAGATTCAAAATTGTATGCATTTTGTAAAAATTTTAATAGATTGGATTGGATATATTTGTATTTAGAGACCTGCCTAAATATTAAAAAGCTTTGGCACTATGTAATTAAGAATTGTTTACTAGACGTTAGACATCATTCAATTTGAAAAGCTCCCGGCTGGGCAGAATGCAACAGTTGCTGTAATGAGCTACAGTGGATATGATATTGAGGTATGCATGTATTTTAGTTTTATGTTTGTTACCTCAAAAAGATATTTGAAAATATAGTATTTTTGATTTGAAGGCAATAAAAACAATCATGTATCTTTTTGCTTTTTAAGTATATGATGTCTATTTTTTCAAAATTTTTTTGCAGATGAGAAATTTGTATATACACTATTTTTTGTAACACATTACAAAGCAAATAAAAAAACAAAAGCAGCAATGCCATGATATTTAGGTATGAATTCTTTTATGAAATTTAAAAAATTTATTTTTGATAACTAAAGGAAGAAGTAATCAGCATTTTCTGTGTAGCCACATATCATTAATAAAAAATTTATTTTCCGTTTCTGACAAAAACATTTTCTACAGTTTTGTCAATGGCTAATACTTTAGTTTATCAAGTGATAGAAATTACTTCAAAAATGACTTAAATTCCTTTTAAAAGGATTATTACTGAGAATTAAAATGCATGTGCGAACATAATGTGTTACTTCAAAATGCAGGATCCATCACAATGTATTATTTCAAATGCATTCGTGGCCACAATGTTATATTTCAAAACGCATGAGGAACCGCAATATATTATTTCAAAATACATGTCTGAACAAAATGTATTATTTCAAAATGCAAGTTCAACCACAATTTATTACTTCAAAATGCATGTGTAACCAAAACATGATTTTAAAAAATGTGTATGCGACCACAATGTAAAAAAGGCTGTATATATCATCCCTGTCAATGACTCATTGCCTGTTGTTTTATATGGTTATTTCTGTTATTTTAAAATTTTTAATTATAGTTTTAACGTTGAAAGAAAAACCTAATGATTCTCTACAATTGTTACACATTGCTGCCATACTGAATTTGTAGCTTTGTTTCAGTAATTTTGTCACAATTTTGAGTTTACCTCAGCATACTGTTCATGTGGGCTAGTAACTTCAGTGATATTTTCTTGAGTTAAATGCCTAAAATTCACATGTTGTTTAACAGTTTATATTTTTCATATTTTTTTTTTCGCTTAAGGATGCTTTGATCATAAACAAATCGTCGCTGGATAGAGGTACAGTGTTTGATACTTTGTTATTAAATTTTTTTATTATAAAAAGACATTTTATTCAATATTTTTGTTTACCATGGTAAAACATTAGCATGCTAACATTGGTATTGGGTCTTTTTATTATGAAGTTACACCCAAGTTTGCTTGCCACCCAAGGCTTGCAACACTAAATTAGTTGAATATTCTATGTGTTGAAAAATTTTTTTTTTTAGGTCTAGTAAATATACATATTTTATTCTTAAGTGTTCCTATAAAATCTTTTTAGTTCTAGTTAATGCATATGTTGTTTTCATTTTATCTTTTTTTAAGGTTCTTTGTAGAATATTAAATAACATTTGCGTCCTTCATTGAGTTATTTTACTTTCAGGATTTGGTAGATGTTTGGTTTACAGAAAGAATGTTTGTAATTTAAAACGATATGCTAATCAGGTTTGTGTATATTGTCAATGTTTACTTTGATCACGGTTTCACCAAAAACCAAAAATATATGCGAATCGGAGGGGAAACCTAGAATATGAATTTTGGCAGGAATGCCAACTATCTTTTCATAGAACACTGGTTTGAGGTGCTGATTTAAGTCACAAGAGTTCTGTGAAAATACTTTCTGTAAGAGTTACGTGTTATTGTGGTTACTAAAAATAAAAAGAGTAAATGTAAAAAATAGAAATAAATACGCATGCCAATTATCTTTTCATAGAACCCTTGTTTGAGGTGCAGATTTAAGTCACAAGAGTTCTGTGAAAATTACCTTCTGTAAGAGTTACGTGTTGTTCTGGTTAGTTAAGAATAAAAGAGTAAATATAAAAAATAGAAATAAATACGCACAAAGAAAGAAGGCGGAAAAAAAAAAAACTGATTATAAATTTATATTTTATGATATTAACTAAAAATTCACCAATTGCTCAATATTCTTAGAAACAACTTTAATGTGACTACCTAGGAATGGATAGCTAGAAAAATAATAAGTCGTCAAAAAATATCTGTGAAAATGCAAAACTTCCTGTAATAAGCTGAAAATAGTCAGAAATGCAAAATGTTAATAAAAAAGATGCAGTTGCAGTACTTTTGTCTATGTACTATATACTACACGCTTTTACATTTACAGCTCTTTCAGTATAAACAGTAATTTCTAATAATTAAATTAAGAATTAAAACTGTTGGAAGCTGTGTTTGTCTGCATATAAAAATATCTAAGCACTTCAAATTAAATTGTCGATCATTTTTGTTTTTTTAATTTCGTCCAATGCATTTCTTTCATAAACATTATATATATACCTTGGGCTTAGGTTTTCATTAATTTGACAAATAATTTTAACATTGCTAACAATTCTCCTAGTCTTAGGCTAAATATTCTCCCAATCATAGGCAAAACATACCTTCTGTGGCATGGAATTGAGAGAAAAGGAGGGTCATCCTTGTTCACATGTGATAATGCTGAATATTGCACATTGTTTCTTCTTAAAATCACAAGTTCACTATGAATTTTATTTTAACACTACAAAGTCACTCTACAAAGTGTGACGGTTAGTTGGTTGAGGTGGCTGGTATCTATGAATAAGGTCGGAATTCCTGATCATGACCAGAGCACTGTATAAATTTCAATCCTGGCTAACACATTCAATGACAATCTATTAAACCATTTTGCTAAACTAATTCACAATTATTTGATTTTTAAACTTTTTTAATATTGAATGAATTATTGTAAAGTAAAAATTTCTAACAAAAAAATTTAATTTTTATTTTGAATGCCTTTTCATTCTTACTTTTAGACGTTTGATAGAGTTATGGGTGAGTTATGTTATCTTTTCATTTTTACTTTTAGACATTGATTTATGGGTTATGTTATATTAGTTATGTTATATTTTTTGATGCAATGACCAATCACTTGATCTGATTATATTTTAGGTCATTTAGAGCTATATAGTAAGATGATGACAGAAAAAGTGATATAGGAAGAAAAAAAATTTAATTGCTGAATTTAAAAGCTCAATTCTCTACGGGGAAAATATTTCATGAAGCCTTACATCAGTAAACTGAAAATAAACCTTGTTTAAATTTATTCATTACGGTGATTTATGTTCTATTGTTTTTTTGTTTTCTTTTTGTTCATATAGTAATTTTACTAATTTTGGACTTAAAATTATATGTTTTAAGTTGATGAAAGTCACCTTTGCAAAGAAAAAAAATATTAACAAATAACGTTGTCATCTTGCTTGAAACTATGTAAATAAAAAGAACATTGAAGTAATAAATTTGTGTTAAAAATTGCTGCAAAATTAGATTTGTACTTTGAATGAATGGCTTCTAGTTATCCTGCAGGCTTGTAGAGTAATTTTTGTTCTTAAAAACTTATACAAACACATTGTTTTAATAGCTTAGTCTCTAATACCTCTTAATTACATAATAGCCAGGACTCTGTAACACCTCTTAATTACATCATATTATTACATCATAATAGCCTAGACTCTAATACCTCTTAATTACTTAATTATGTGGACTCTGCCGTTTTGAAATATCGAACAAAAATTTTTATTGTGCAGTCATTTTTAGGTCCAAGTCGAGATGCTGTTTCAGGTGATATAATATGGAAGCATAAATGTTTGGACACTGATGGTATTTGTCAGCCGGGTGAACGGGTATTAGATAGGCAAGTACTGGTGAACAAGTCGATGCCCACTGTAACTAATCAAGTCACTGGTAAATGATTACTAGTAAATAGTACTTGTAAATGATTTTTACTAAAATTACCCTTTATATTTATACAAAAATTTGTCATTTATATTATTTATTTGTAATATTTATTTTTTACGATTAAATTTTTACGAAATAAGTCAGCAATTTTTCTTTAAGGCCTCAACTTTTTTCTGTTTTTTGTCATCTAATATGTTTAGATAGCCTAAAAATTCACTCATATCTTTCCATTCATTAGTCTTGTGAGGTGCTTTCCACTTGACATTCATTAATTTTGTGAGTTGTTTTCCACTTCAAATTCATTAGTCTTGTTAGGTGTTTTCCACTTGACATTCATTAATCTTGTGAGGTGTTTTCCACTTGACATTCATTAATCTTGTGTGGTGTTTTCCACTTGACATTCATTAATCTTGTGAGGTGTTTTACACTTGATGTTCATTAATCTTGTGAGGTGTTTTCCACTTGACATTCATTAATCTTGTGAGGTATTTTCCACTTGGCATTAATTAATCTTGTGAGGTGTTTTCCACTTTAAATTCATTTATCTTGTGAGGTGTTTTCCACTTTAAATTCATTAATCTTGTGTGGTGTTTTCCACTTGATATTCGTTAATCTTGTGAGGTGTTTTCCACTTGACATTCATTAATCTTGTGAGGTGTTTTCCACTTGGCGTTCATTAATCTTCTGAGGTGTTTTCCACTTTAAATTCATTAATCTTGTGTGGTGTTTTCCACTTGATATTTGTTAATCTTGTGAGTTGTTTTCCACTTGATATTCGTTAATCTTGTGAGGTGTGTTCCACTTTAAAGTCGTTAATCTTGTGTGGTGTTTTCCACTTGATATTCGTTAATCTTGTGAGGTGTTTTCCACTTTAAATTCATTAATCTTGTGAGGTTTGTTTTCCACTTTAAATTCATAAGTCTTGTTAGGTGTTTTACACTTGAGATTCATTAATCTTGTGAGGTGTTTTCCACTTGGCATTCATTAATCTTGTGAAGTGTTTTCCACTTGACATTCATTAATCTTGTGAGGTGTTTTACACTTGGCATTCATCAGTCTTGTGAGGTGTTTTCCACTTTAAATTCATTAATCTTGTAAGGTAGTTTCCACTTGACATTCGTTAATCATTTGAGGTGTTTTTCACTTGATATTCATTAGTCTTGAGAGGTGTTTTCCACTTGGCATTCATTGCTCTTGTGTGGTGTTTTCCACTTGGCATTCATCAGTCTTGTGAGATGTTTTCCACTTGACATTAAATAATCTTGTGGGGTGTTTTCCACTTGACATTCGTTAATCATTTGAGGTGTTTTCCACTTGGCATTCATTAGTCTTTTGATGTGTTTTTTAGATTTTCTAACAAAAGTTCATGGATCACCTCAAATTTTGTGTGAGGTAAAGTGACTATTGAAAAATTAATGAGCATCATGTACCAAATTTTTTTTTACTGTCTAGATCTATTTTGGATGAAATCAAACAATCGTAGAGTCATTTAGTACTTGCTATACTTATCAATGCATAAATTAAACACCTGTTATAGTTTACCATAACTATTACATTCCCATATCAAATATAAGGTATAAGTGCTCATCTATACCATTAGCTCGCTTTATACGATCTGTAATAAATTAACATCCTGTTACGTGGCAAACATTCTAGCCATGTATTTTTTCTTTAAAAAAAAAATAGAAGGTTTAAAAAAATCCTGTAATACATTAAGCTAGCAGGAATAGATGATCATATTTTAAGGTTTCCTGTTTTGTTGGCCTAAAAATATATCTTCGAATTTTGTAAACAGGTCATTGTGCTAATCCTGAATATAAGGATGTTCCAACTACTTACCGTGGACCTATCCCATCATATGTTGAGAAGGTACTTATCAGTTCAACAATGGAGGAAGCATTTCTTATAAAGATGTTAATGCGACAAACACGGCGACCAGAGATTGGAGACAAATTTAGCAGCAGGCATGGACAAAAAGGGTATGATTTAATTCTCATCTTTACCTTGATTAATAATTTAAATATAATGTTTTCCATGTAACAGCTTGAATTCATTGTGTGGCCAAAGCAAAATCGTATTTTGGAATATTTAACTGTACGCATATTTGTTTCTCTCTTTCTTTTCCAAAGACTGTTCTCGCAAAGTCCGACTAATAAACCAACTTTAATGTAACTTTAACTTAGTCATTTTTCAACGTTGCACAATTTTTAAATTTTTACATGAAATTATTCGGACTAAATTTAAAAATCTAAAAATTAAATCTAAAAATTCTTCTTTCTGAAAAAGAAACTTGATCTAGTAATTATAGAAGACCTAATATAGCAGCTTGCCTTAAAATATTATTTATAAAATACAGGCCGTTAGCATAACAATAGTATCAACTCTATAGAATTATTTTTAGTTAAAAACTAAGAGAGTGTTTCCGAATTTAAAAAAAATTGATCAGGGTTCTTGAATTCACCACTGTTTTTTTATTTTTTTCGATTTTAGCTTTTTTCTATATTACTAATTTTTTCTGGGACGTTTTTAGGAAATATTTTTCAATCAAAATTTCCTTTTATCTTTACTTAGCCGGAACATTGTCAAATATTGATCATTTAATCTATTTAATCATTTTTCAATTCTGCTGAAATTTATTTGATGCTAAGAAATATTATTTCTGCTTTTAGGGAGAATTTTTTGACCTGTACGACCACCTGCAATTCATGTTCCTGGCCCTGGACCTGATTTATGATCCAAAATAAAACAAAAATCTGTTTTTTGACTTTTCTCTAAAATTTTCTTTCAGAATACGCTTAAATTTTGTAGTATATTAGGAAATATTGTTTTAATAAATTGAGCATGTTGTTTATTTTAAAAGTGTTATTGGTACCAGTCCCTCACGATCCCCAAACATTTTCATTTTAAGTTTAACAACAAATTGGAAATTTTATCATAATTTGTTTGTTTTTAAATTTTGTATCAGTTTAAAAGGTCATCTGTTAACTTATCTGGCCACCTGATTCTTATTCCTCTTATCCTAGCCTTCTTAAATTTTTTCAAAAATGGCCTGTTAGAATCTCTTGTTTTTTTTGACAAACATAAATAGTCCACCCACATTTATTATCATTGGCTTCTAGAAGACAATACCCGTAAGCGGTATAGCTACTTTTGATATTATTACTATCACACTGACCATTATTTGTTAAGTGCTGAACTTTTTCACCAAATTTTCTTGCTATTTATTCTTCCTTCAAGTACCAGACAATCCTATGAAAAACGTGATCACCATAATACAATCATTTAGTTATACACATGACATCAATTACTTTTTCTACCCAATTTTCTCTTTTGAATATGCCTACTGTCCATTATCCGATGCTAATATTTACTCACAAAAAATGACTGGAGCTTTTATCTCCAATCTAGTTCCTGAACTCTTCACACACTGACAGGTCTTTGTTCTAATATTTAAGCTAAATCTCAAGCACTCAGTGTACTGATATAACCTTTCAGTTTTTGAAATTAAGACTTATCTCAACCTAATCTGCTTTATGATGTGCTAACTCCACAGCAATCTGTCAGTTTTCACATCTAACATGTGTTCTACTAACTCAAGCACAACTTAAGCACAACTCTTTTTTTAGAGTTCTGGCTCTGTTTACGCATTTCTCATTTCCGTTAATAAAAAGTTTTGGCAACTGGATGCCCTTCCTACCACCATTCCTGATGATAGCCTTTCATATACAGGACTGGCTGTTTTTTGAAAGTGACCTCATCACTATAGGGTATTTTTTACAAAACTTCAACAATCACCCTGTATTTAATAAAAGGTATGGCGGGGGACATTCAATCCATCTATTATCTCAATGTGATGTCACATCATTGCCAATGTCACGTCATTAAAAGATAAAACCAAAAAGATATAAGTTCAATATTTTTAATGATTTATTTTTTATTAGTGTTGTTTATGTGACTTTTTTATTGCTTCAAATACCGCTTTTAGGGTTTGTGGATTGATTGTAAACCAAGAGGATATGCCGTTTTCTGATCTAGTAAGTATTTCTCACTACTTGGCTTTACATGTTCGCAATATTTACAATATTTTTCTGACTTTCTCATGTTTTATTTCGTAATTCCATCGTTTCAGATTGAAGTTGTTATTGTGAGGGCAATAAGTATGAAGCAGTTTTTTGTTTTGTTAATGAACAGTTGCTTGATTATTTCTTTAGTGTTTGTTATTTTTTTTATTTTTTTCATCTGTGTCAACTTTTAGATGTTTAGATTCTCTTTAACAATTTGAATAGATGTACTTGATGTCTTGTTTACTGGTGAAAGAGTTTTATGGAAAGCTTAAAATTTTAATTTCCTGATTTAATAAACATACTGGTCTGACTTGGTAAATAAGTTTAGGGAAAATCATCATAGATTAATTAATAATCTAGTTCCACTCTCCATTAAGTAAAAGGACTTATAGGAAATTTTTGTTTGATCTCTAAGTCCTATTGTTATCATATACTCATTCTCATTAGACCATTTGATTTGTAATTTTTGTTTTAATATTTTTAGTGCATGCAAGTGTCACCAGTCGTCAGTTGTGATTATGGACTATTCTTTATTGTTGTGTATATAATTTTTATCTTTATTATTTCAGGGAATTTGTCCAGATATAGTAAGTAATGTATTCACTTCATAAATTAATTATCTTTTTTTAACTTTGCCTACTGGCATTTTGTACCGATCAAGTAACTTTAGGTGCAATAAAGTATACTCTTCAAACTTTACTGTACAAACTTTTTTAATTGAACAAAACATCATTTTGGTTACGGTTTAATCATTACCAAATTAATAAAGCTTGAATTAAATTAAAACAACCAACTTGTATGACGTTCGATATTAAGTAAGTGTCGCACTTGCCATTGAAGATTTTTATAGAATTTAGTCTAGTCAATATTATAGGAAAGTAGGGTTAGAAATTATTATAAATTTGAAAAGTTTCTCTTATTACATGTGTATTAATATACAAAAGTTTTTCTTCTTCGTTACACGTGGAAATTTTTCTTCATTACATGCGGAAAGTTTTCCTTCTTCATTTCAACCGGAAAGTTTTCCTTCTTCATTACACACAGAAAGTGTTCTTCTTCAGTACACACGGAAAGTTTTTCTTCTTCATTCCTCATGGAAATTTTTCTTCATTACAAGCGGAAAGTTTTCTTCATTACACATGGAAACTTTACTTCTTCAATCCACACAGAAAGTTTTTCTTCTTCATTACACATGAAAAGCTTTTCTTCCTTGTTACACGTAGAAAGTTTTTCTTCATTAAACACGGAAAGTTTTCTTCATTACACACAGGAAGTTTTTTTTATTATTGTTATTAAACCGTTATAACATAAAGTTTCTTTATCAAAAATATTTTTCGTAAGTATTTTTGCTTTGGAAATATGGCCTTTATCTATTTACCATTCAAATTCAGTTAAAAAAAAAATTGGCAAATTTGGAGGTTCTTTAAGTGAAATAAGATTATAAAAAGCAAATATTGTAGCAGATTGAATGTAAGATAAGCTTTTGGAATATTTTATATAACAGATGTATATTTTGTCACAAATTTGTCATAAATTTTTTGAAGTTAGAGAAATATTTGTAGAAAATTTACTTGTATCTGATGCTGCATTGTAAAATTGTATTTTTGTAGATCATGAATCCCCATGGATTTCCATCTCGTATGACAGTTGGTAAACTAATAGAGCTGCTTGCTGGTAAGGCCGGTGTACTAGAAGGAAAGTTTCATTACGGGACAGGTAAGATAGTATTATTGCCTGTAGTAATAGCAATTTGTTAAAAGGGAAGCAAATATTTCCTTTGTCTACTATTAGACTGATATTGACTAATGTTCTTTCTCTTTTCTTTAGAGTGTCACAACCGTTAGATTTTCAGTCTGTTTTATATCTAGCTACTTTGATCCCAGCATAAGTTTAGGCTATCTTTTATTTAAATTCTCCTTTATACAAATAAACTGTGTTGCAAATATGCTCCATTAACAATCGAGAGAAGAGAGAAACACTCAGATTTAAGAGACCTTGGAAAAAAGAAACAATTTTATTATTATTTTTTCAATCTTGATCAAATTTTATAAGCATTTCAATGAATATGTAAATTAAAGTTTTGAAATCGTTTGATGTAAGTAAAAAAAAAAACAAACATGGCTACCATTTTGTTTTCATTGTATAATTCATTAAAGCTCCTATGATTTAGGTTATATCAATTATGTTATTGAATGTTTATTATTTTTATTTAATGAAAATTTATCATTGCAATGAAAAAAAAAAATTTTTATGTAAAGTCTATTAGCCACTATTATTTATAAGCATTATTTATAAGCAAACTTAAACAGTTTAAAATAGCTAAAACAAACAGTTCAAAATTTTTTAGAAAGAAAAAGATAAAATTAGATTTAAAATAAGGCTTGAGACAAATAACACATAACCCATAAGACTTGCTATGGCTGATATTACTTCCCACTGTGACAGGGAGAAAATATGATACTTTAATTTTTTTAAACTTGTTTTTTAAGAAATAGAGACAAAATATATTCCCTATACAACCTTATTTTCAGTAGTTTTTTTCAAATTTGATTTAGGTTGCTATCAACTGTTGTTTTTCCTGTCACAACATGCATAATATTCTAAGCATTTTTGCATAATGTTTCGGACCAATCTGGTGGTTACCAGAATGTCTATTTCCTAGAGTCTAGATGACACTCACTCTACTTAGTTGTAGTTGAGAGGGGCCAGCTTGAAATTTAAACCAGTGGCAGGGAACGTAAGTACTATGAAGGAATGCCCATCAGCATTGAGTCAGACCTAAAATATATAACATGCTGGTAGGTTCTAGTGCAGTAACTTTCAGATCAGCTTAAGAAGCTATATAATTATGATAATTTAAAAATTAATACAAAATCGCATTCTTTAAATTTGATGTAATCGGAGATATCGAGATTATTGAGAATCGGAGATAGATTACAAATTCTTTATTATATGCTTTCAGTAAATGAAAAATTGCACATACAATACTTGACAACATTATTATCAGAGAAATCAATTTTTATGAAAAAAATAGGTTAAAAATATTTAAAAAAATTAGAAACATGTTTTAACATAATTTCTCATGTTAATGCCTGTTTCCTCAAATAAACTAGAAATCTTCCCCTCATTGTTTATTATAAATCTATGTAATCTATGTTAATATCAATTACATCTCAGATTTTTAAAGAAGATTGTTGTATTTTAAAGCATTGAGAATTTGTATGTTAGTTTAGCTGAAATGTTTTTTGATGTAAGAAAATAATATTTATTATGTGCTGAGAATTTATTACCCAAATCCTAGATCTGTCAAATTTAGCCCAAAACTGCTTGGCTCCTGAAAATAATCTGATTCTCTCAAAATTTTGTGTGATGCTGAAATACAAAATTTCTAATGATTAGGATCCATTTCCTAAACTGAAATTAGCTTGCGAATAAATATCTTTAAAATTATAACTTAGGGTATGATCGAAGTAAAATAGCAAATCTGAATCAACACATTTGCATTTCAATTTTTAGCAAGAAATTTTCTTCCTTAAGCATTGTACGGGTCTTTCACAATCAATGCATATAATTTATTTTTTATTCATAAGCTATTTGTTTTTGATAAAACTGTCTATATTTAGGTAAGAAAATACTCATTGATTATGTTGAAATTTTTTATATTATGAGATATTTTTAGGATATTTTGGGCATGTATCTAATTTGAAAAAAATATTTTGTATCTAATCATGCTCAAAATTCAAATCGTATTTTTTATTGCTAACTTACATTATGATTGCGCTGAAATGAAATTTCGAGCTTTATGGCCTTTTCAAAATTTTTGTGAACAGTTGTCTTCCAAAATCACTATTTTTATCTCGTATTTCAAATATGTTGCAATTTTGTATGGGTAACCATCTTTATTTTTACTGACAAAATATTTCTTTCTCAATTATCTTTATTCAATTTATTTTCCTCATTTATTCCGGCATCAGAAATCCTTGGCTACATCTTAAATTTTCTTTCATCATTTATTATTATTATATTTTTGGTAGCTTTTGGTGGTAGCAAGGTTGTTGATGTTTGTGAAACATTAGTTCAACATGGTTTTAATTATGCTGGGAAAGATTACATAACATCTGGAATTACTGGGTGAGATATTTTTGTATTATACATAGTTGTCAGCCTTTTAAGACTAGCTTTTAAGTAAAACTAAATTACTGTCTAAGGCCATCTTTTTAACCAAAAATTTCCAAAACTTTCAACCACGATATAAAGAACTGAAACGAAAATTAAACTTAAGATTTTGTAGTTTGTAGAAAGTTCTTCTTTCACGTTTTTCCATGTTTTTTTTTTTTTTTTTTATATACACCACCCTCCCTCACCCATTTGGGCTGCAACATAAACAACTTCTTGGTGTTTTCAAATCAAGATGATAGATTTAAATATTTGTAATATCTTAATTTTGATAGTTTTTAGGTTTATGTTTTTTCTTGTATTTTGATATAAAACTTATTTAATTTTTGAAGATAAAATTAAATGTGATATGAAATACAGTTTAATAACTTGCTGTATTTTCTCTAATATACGTGACATAAAACTAATACCCTTAACAACTAAGTGTCACCCTTCAATAGAAGCCACATTGTGCAAATTGCAACCCTTAATGACAACCACCAGGGTGTTAGCAAGCGCAAATAATGTCCGTTTGAGGGACAATTCAAAATAAAAACAAATTTTCCAATTACTGTCCTAATAAAAAATTCGGATTTGATATTATTAAAGACATTAGCTTTTTAATGTTTTTATCATTTTCATTTTAAAACGATAAGATATTAAAGAACGAATTTATGCTCACTAAGAGTAAACAAATCAGACGCAATGTATTAAGGCTGATTTCCATTTGGAGTATTTTGCAGTCGTGACTATAAAACTACTTCGACTTCTATATATGAATGCGCACTGATAACTATTATGACATATTGACTGCAAAATGTTGTACGAAAAAAAAACAAAAAAAAAAAAAAAAAAACTACCCATTTGTGCAGTCAAGGAAGTTATACTTTCGTGACTGCACAAACATGCTTTTTTTAATGAGCCAATATAGAAATTCAGAGTTTCAGAATTCCAGACATTCGAACGAGGCAGATATCGAACTTTGAGATTCTATTATTTTGTGATAAAATCGTTTTCAATCGTTTGTAATGAGAAAAAAGAATTTTTCTTGATATAAATAGAATGTTTTCAATTAAAAATAGATTTATCTTTCATATAACACTGTAAATGAAATTATTATCACAGAGAAATAAAATGAATTGCTGCGGAGAGTAAAAGTAATTTATCACACAGCACAAAGTATTATTCTAAATCTTTAAAAAGAAATCTTTGACACTAGATAATTTCTTTGTTAAAAAGAAATCCGTCGAGAGTAAAGAAACAGATGAAAATTTTCAATTTAATGTTAATGAGAGTGGTAGCTCTAAAGTAAGTATGTAGTATTTTTGAAGTTTATACATATATTATTTTATCAAAGAGTTCGATGAGAATTTAAAATAATCGTATCGTCATTGAAAATCGCTTCAACATTTATTCTTTTTTAATTTCAAAAATCCTCATTTCTTGTTAAAAACGTGACTGCTCCATTCAACGTCCAGTCAAGCAAGTTCAGTTGTAGAAAATCCTCCGGTGGTAAATGTTTAATGCATATTTACTGCATAATAATTACTGCAATTTTTCACATTTGAAGTTATAATCATTAACTTAGTTTGTCTGTATGGTGTAATATTTATTGCTTGTATTTTACAGCAGTTATTAATATATCGTCAATTTACTGATTTCTTTCCGTTTAGACTGTGACTGCGCCGCCAAAAAGTAACTAAAACTAGTACTTACGTTACAAAGAATGAAATACTAACAAAAGACTTAAGGCACAGTAAAGGGACTTATGAAAAACAATTCTCAGAATTTTGCTTGTAACACAAAAAATTTTTTATATTGTAAATTTTGTAGTTCTTTTGCTTAAGGGTCAAATAAAGAAACTAAATTTATAAATAAAGCCGGTAACTTCAGAGAACACCCTAGTCGTGTTGTAGCAAGGCACTTAGCCTCAAATCGACATAAAGGTTCTGACAAAAACAATCAAACTTTTAAAGAACTAAGCTTACGGAGAACAAACGTTTGGGAAATGTTGAGAGAAAGTAGTTTAGATTCATGGATCAAAAATATCTCTACTAATCGCTTTGTGATAGTTTTACTTTGCATTACTCACACATAATTTACACTTAATTTTAAATCACTTATTGGATTTGTTTCAGATCCCGGAGACAATGAAATAAAACTTCATTTGTTGAATTCTCCTAAAAATGCTAGCGAAATGGGTCTAAACGAGTGTCGTGAACCAAATGGGTCTATGGGTCTGTTTGCTGCTCTTAATGAAAATGAATTTATTGCGACACTCTTATTTTTACGAGATGGATTTGAAGCCATTGCAGTGACAAGCAGTGAGTCTCTTTTGTCAAATATAAGAAAATGTTAAGAAAACCAAGGACTCAATCAATGGCCTTATAAACGGTAAACGAAGGTGTTTTAAAAAAGAAAATTCTGATAAATTAAAGAACTTGACAGCTGAACAAACATCTTCTTTACCTTCTAGTCTGAACCTTCAAAAATTTACAAAGTTTAACTGGTCGGATTTTGAAGAAAAAATCTACATTAACTTTTTCAAAAGATTTCTTTTACAAATGGATTCGGCATTTGAGCAACTACAGTTTTGGCTAAACTTTGTTATTTTGCATCCTCAGACCTTGATTTTTATGGGAATGCTGAACTACTGGAATTTCTATCATTTACGGTGAAGATAAAAAAGATGATTATAAGCAAACAGAAGCATATCAAGCTGCAGATATTGATAAATATATCACACTGGCAGAATGGCATAATCTCCAAAATGTAATGTTTCGAAAGAGAAAATCCTACGATGAATACATAGATAAAAAAAATATTTAAAAATATAAGATCACCTAAAAGTAAAAGTAAAATGTGTCATTCCAACTATTCCCCGCTTCTTTTCTGGAATGATTACAGACATGACGAAGTTGCAAAGGAGTTATATCCCAGTTTCATGTATTTGTTGCAGCTACTTATGATATTTCCTCTTAGTGCTGCATGCGTGGAATGCTTATTTTCGCAAATGAAGTTACTTAAACAAGATTACATAATCAGTTATCTCAGACAAACCTTGAATCTATTCTTCGAACATCAAAAGAAGCTCCTGTTGATGAGTTTTTAGGTAGCTAGTATAATAATTTTGTCAACGAATAAATAATCAAATCCTCGTATGAAACTAACATGACACTGAACCATACAAGCTCGCAATCTCAAAACAAAATTCAAGTTTACTATTTTAGCATTTTGATTTATGATTTGAACCAGGCTTGTGTGCAACTGATATCATTACTTTATATCGGCAGGAAAACATTGATTTCTGAATACTTCCTCTTAATAACATTCTTAGCAAGAAATCACCAAAATGCGACGTAAAAATTTATCATAAGCAAGCAGTAAAATCTATTTTAGTAGATTTTTCTTTGTCTTTGTTCCAACTAAAATCAAAGGAAACATTCTATCTACATACACCAAAGACTCCACTTACCAGTCGAAAAACTCCTAAGAATTCTCGAAATTTATCCGTAATATCCAAATCGAAATTTCTCTTGAACTACTGCCTTTCTGGCATCAACATTTAAAACTTTACCATATATCAGTCATTCACTTAATTAGTTGACTTTCCAACTCGTGTTACTGATTGTGACAACCAGGAACCTTCTATACTTGATCTTTTCATTTCATCAAATCCTGATATCGCTCTCTATTCCTTTAAGAAGCTCTGACCAGGCAGTGCTTGACATCAACTTCAACATCACTTATTCCCATGAACCATATATCCAAGTGAAATCATCATGGAGACTGGGACAGTTTTACTGATCTATTGTGATATTCTACTTACATATATCTTCAATTTTGATACAGGGGAATGTCCTGAGGAAATTTCTTATTGTCTTATGTTGGTATCGATGCCTATATTACCTCTCGAAAGTATCAAGTGAAACGACACTCATGCCCATGGTAAGTGAAGCCACACTCATGCCCATGGTAAGTAAAACCACACGCACGCCGATGGCCACTCTTCAAACTGTTACTCTATAATTTTTGGTGTTCCTCAAGGTTCTGTTCTAGGACATGATTTTTTTTTCTAATTTTCATTAATGATCTGCCTGGTAGCATTCTTTACAAACTCACTATATTTGCTTCATCTGTGCTGATGAATGGTAGTGAAATCACTGAATCTATGGATTTTTAGGCTAATTTTTTAGGATTAACATTAATATTAAATTCTTTTGGAATTTTTACAATGAACCCGTTGCAAAATCTGTGTTGAAGGTTGGTTATCTATCCGAGTGCAGGACTTTCTTCCACTCAAGAGTATACTTTTTATTTAAAGGGCTACTATTCCACCATGTATTGAGTATTACTGCCATCTTTGGATTGCAGCCTCTTCCTGTCTTCATCATCTCAATTCAGATTCAGAAAGGTATACTCAACCTTCTTGGTCCTAATCTTTGTTTGAATCTTCATTCGTTTTTTCATTGCTGAAATGTGGCCTCTTTGTCACTGTTCTATGAATATTTCCATGAACACTGGTCTGATGGTTTGAAAGAAGTAACAGCTTTGTTCAAGACTTTCTTAAGGATCATAAGGCTTTCATCTGTTGTTCTTCCTTTAATGGTGCAGATCCCTAAATTTCACAAAAACTTTTTCATCAAGATTATTTCCATGTAGTGCTCACTTGTGGAACTATATCTAATGGTTTTTTTAAATAATGATTTATAATCCTTTAAATCTAACGTCAAAAAATATTTTTCTCAGTCTGTGTAAGATCCGTTTTGTTCTTATCTCGTTATTTGGCTCCATGTCTAATAGTGGCTTTTAAATTTATGAAAATTTATATTTGAATTATTATTTTTTTTAGGGAAGCGTTATCAGCTTATATATACATGGGTCCAGTTTATTACCAAAAGTTGAAGCACATGGTGCTTGATAAAATGCATGCTCGAGCTAAAGGTCCACGTGCTGTCTTAACACGACAACCCACTGAAGGTCGTTCCAGAGATGGAGGTTTGCGACTTGGCGAAATGGAACGAGACTGTTTGATTGGTTATGGAGCAAGCATGCTTATTCTAGAACGACTAATGATATCCAGTGATGCTTTTGAAATTGATGTCTGTGGACAATGTGGACTTATTGGATATTCTGGCTGGTAACTATAGTCCTTTTTTCTAATTTTTTTTGTTTTTGTCATAGAAAAAATTTTTTGAACATAGCACTGAAGAGTTGATCAAAATCAGTTGATCAAAGACATCAGAAAAGTCATTAATGTATATTAGAAATAAGAAAAGGGCCCAGAACATATCCTTGTGTTCTAGCATTAACATTTAAGCAGTCTTTTCATAGATGAGTTTGCGGGTTTGATGAGTCTGTAAAACATGTTTTACCATCTGTCATACTAGATTTAAAAACGGACCTTTCTGTCAAACGTTATTAAATAATTAAATATAAAAAGAAAATACCTCTAGTTTCAACAAAGCAATGATTCCCTGACAAACTTGATGTTTTATCTTACAACTTAGATAATTATTCTTGAATCTTAATTGAATTTGAGAAAAGTTTTTTTTATCTTTGAGGTATTTTTATTTATAATAATCTTTTATATCAGGTAAAAGGGACCTCAGTCTATAGATCTTTTTCATGTTTGTGTTTTTTTTTTTTTTTTTTTTTTTTTTTTTTGTAGTTTTTAAATTTTTGCAAGTATTTTGAAAATTAATAACAAATTCAAAGTAAAATTGATTGACCATAAAATAGGCTATTTGGCCAACTTTAAGATTTTTTAAAAATTTCTTTTTAATAATAGATAGATACATAGATGTGTTTCTAACTTTAAAGATAAATTACAAGCTCGTAAATGTACATCAAGTAAAATATAAAATATCAAAAGATATCTAATATAAATCATAAAAACAGTAAATGTAATTTTCTAGATTTTACTCTTTACTTTAAAACCTTTTATTTTATAAATTTTACTTATAAAGTACGGGAAACTGGCAAAAGACCTCTGAGGCTCTTATCATTGATAAGTCAACTAGTTAAGCAAAAAAATTTTATTGATTTTAAATGGTTTGATTATAATCTTATTTAGAAAAAAAAAGTTGTCTATGTCTTTAATATGTTTCCTAATTTCATTTTTAAAAGAAATATATATCATTATTGTCTGAAGTTGAATTTGGAAGATTGTTCCAGAAATGAGGAGCGCCGTACACAACAATGAATTTTTCATAATATCTTTTTATTACTGGTGTATGCAGTTTATTAGACCTAGTGGTATATTTATCGGAAAATTTAAATTTTCCATTTTTACATTTAAATGTAAAACATAATAATTAAAGAGATAAAACGCATGTCATGAGTTATAAAATTTTATTGAGCGACATTTCAGGAGTCATACTGCTCCTATCATCAGGCTAGTTACAATTAAAAATTTAAGGTTTTTATAGGAATAGCGTAGGC
>JAUZNK010016428.1:0-21987 GCA_035046665.1 Euphysa ruthae | reverse complement strand
GGGGGCAGGAGGGGTAAAGCCACACTAGTGCCTGGTAGCTCTACGGGCAGCTACATACTTTCCATACTTGAGTATAAAACCCCCTATTCCCCCACCTCTCATATGACTAATCACAACATTCCATTGTGTTCATATGACTACTAATCAGCAATTGGTAAAATGATTGTTTCATCAGCAGTTCCACAAAGAATATTTTTTCAAAAAGATTAAAGGTTTGTCTGAGACCCAAAAGTTATTTTTCATCCAAAAACGCCGAAATATTGTAGAAATTATTAGTCTACCTAGTTTATAGAATAAAGATCTAGATATAATGAGCTTAGCACTTAGATTTCTATAGTTCAATAATTTTATATTTTTTTGTTTTCATTGAATGTTATAGAGTTTGCTGGAGAACTTAGTGATTTACAAATCCCTCATGTTGCACCCATTCTATTCCCTGAGATGCTCAAGATATTTTTACATCCTGAGGTATTTATAATTTTTGCTAATTCAGACGCTTATAATAAATAATCAAATATTTAAAATAAATTAAAAAACAAAAATTAAATATGATATTTTTAAAGTTATATCATTGCGATTTGAAAAGATAATAATTAGTGCTGCATAGAGTGCAGAGCAGCTGAGATCTATTACGTTTTTTCTTTCAAGTTTTTCTGAAACTGTTTTCTTATAGAATAATTAATGCAAAAAATACTGCTACACCTGTGTATCTCATGAAATTTACATCATATTGCATATTATAAGGTTATTCACTATGTGTATTCAATTACAATTTTTGATAAAGGTATTTGAGAGGCTGGAAAATAATTTAGAAAAGATTTTGTTATTTATTTATGAAACTCGTAATAATTTTAAATAACTGGCTAATATTGACAAAGATTCTCTAACAAATGTTATTGTGTGAGGGTTATTTAATAGAAACTTCACCTTTTAAGGAAAACCAATATTTTTGATAAGAATTAAAAATTAGTTCAGGCCCCTTTATTTATTAGGTTTATGGTGTTCGTACAAGTGCAAGGGCTGCTGGTATTTTTGCTACAATAGCTGGACTGATCGGTCTTATGAAAGAAATATACAAGGTAACTTATCTTGGACAGTGTTATTATTGATTGATTCACTATTTTTTATTTTTCCTATCTGGTCACCAAATTTTAGATTGGATTTGTAATGACATCAGCTTAATAGTGACTATAATTCCAGGAAGTGACTGGTTTACGCTAACGTGAAATAAAGATATTAAGTTTATTTACGGGAAGAGTTATAAGTAAAGGTCTTAACACACTGCATTTATTTTGCTATTTTATTAATGAGCTGAACAGTAGTTTGAAATTATTAAGTTTTATTTTTAGGGTATTGACAAACAACATCTGATGCCATATCTTCCTGAATTTATCAATGGCTGTAGTCAACAACTTCATCAACCAAATGGACCTCATTCAGACTGTGGAATAAAGATGGAAATTTTGAAGGTGAAGTATAATTTATATCTTTTCATTGGCTTTTCATGGTGTTGCTGGTTTATTTTTGTCAGGAAATATGATGAATTTGACATATTTTGTTGTACAGACTTTATGTTTGGTATTTTAAAAAAATCCGTTACTAAACGATTATTAACCAGCAATAAGAATAAAAGTCTCACAATGCTTTTGTCTAATTTTTGAGATGAAATTTAAACGTTAAAAATATTTAGCGAAAATGGAGAGATTCTAAGTTTAAGAAAATGTTTTATTGTACTAAGATTATTGTAATATGGAATTACAATATAATATTGTTGTAATAATTTTCATCATAAATCACACTTGTTTGGATCTGAATGCAGTGCACCTAAAATGGGGTATTCTAGAAAAATGCACCAGCTGGTTAATTTTGATCCTGCTGTAAATTTATTTTATTCATTACGTAAAGCTAGCATGAAAAACTTGATTACGGTTAAATAAAACTAGATTGGCTTTTCAAGGTCTGTGTATTGTAATTATATTCTAAGAAATAAGATATAAATTCTGAATTTACTTTTTGTGAAGGAATGTTATTTTCAGTTTTTGTTAGCCCTTATAGAAATTTTTATTTACCTACGCTCGCCTGTCAAAGTTTGTATATGCCCTTCTATTTTTTAAACTAGCCCTTGATTTTTGATCCTTCATTCCCATTTCATTCCTTTCATTGTTTCTTTCTTTGATGTAAGACAATGTTTTGTTTTGTGGACTTTTCATCTTTTTTCTTCTTTTTTAGGCCCTTGAGGTCCTTGTGAAGAACTTCCCAAAAACACTCCATAGTAACATTTCTAGTATATTGCCACCTGTTTGGCAAACATTTACTCAAAGTGTTGAAATATATATCAAAACGACAGTCAATTGTGTAGACTTATCAGAAGATCCTGTAGATGAAGATGGTAAGAGCTGTTTTTATATTGCGTCACTTTAGGAATTTTGGTTATCTTTTAAGTCATTCTTAATTTTTTTTTAAATGCAAGAGAGATATAGAATAAGTGATTGTAACGAGAGAAACTAATAATGTTGTAAGAACTTGCATTTTTAAGAAAAAACCATATTGGTTTAATTAAGTCTACGAAAATTCACGATTGCTTTTTAATAAAGTTCCTCAAAATAAAATACCTTGTTATCTTCAAAATAAGGCCAGAACTTCTCTTCTAACTTGAAATTAGAAAAATGTGTTTTAGTTATAACATGTAACAAAGGAATAGCGAAAAGCTTTGATAATATTAACACTTAACTTTAGTAGGTATTTTTCATCAGAGTTCTCAGAAATGGTAGGAAAATTTCGAAAATTATAGAAAACTTTACTCAGTTATTCGCAAGTTTAACTACACTATATTCTGAAACAATGAAAGTATATTATGAGGACCAAAATTTTGTAAACAAGTACCACATAAAATAAGTAAAATCACCAGCCTAGAGTGAAACATTTGTGGTCACATCAGAAATACAGAAATAGACGTCTATCACACACACCATGACAGTTCAGAAATACAGAAATTTATGTCACAGTTAAGGGGCTAAGTTCATTAAGCTGCTAATTTTCGAACTACCATATTTTGTTTGTTTGTTTGTTGTTTTTTTTTAAATTATTTTTTCAGATAGCTTTTGATGGTATTTAATATTATAATATATATTATATAATATATATATTTTCAATATATCTATATTGAGAATAATATTAAAGATGATAATTTATTATTGTCTAGCTCCCCTAAATCAAAACTGACCATCATCAGTATTTAGTATTTCTCAATCATTAAATCTTTATCAAGATTTATGTTGTTAATAAGTTGATTAAGAATATTTCTTTTGTCGATTCAAGGATTCCCCAAATTTTCCTTGGATGAAAAAAGTTTTCTTATAATTCTCTTATAATTGAAAATGCAAATTATAATGGCAAAAAATACCAAGTAGGTAAACCCTTTTCAGGCACATTTTCCAAATTTTTCATTTGCAAAGTAAAATATATAAATAAATGTCAGATCAGATTTCCTAAACTTGAGGTTTTACTTGAGCTTTCGGATAATGAGCTAAAGTCTATTATTAAAAATTCTGTTGTTTTTTCCTGCCCTAATGATCCATTCATTTGGTTTATACTTTAAGATTAATTTTTTTTTCTTTTTGTTATAAATTTTTTTAAGCATTTTAAGTGTGGATTTCACTGTTTGAAAAAATCAACAAATGATAAATTTCGACTTTCTGAAGAATTTCAAGCCATTATCAATTTAAAAAATTAGTCAAGCAATTGTGGAAATGATTATATAACTGCAAATGGTCATAGAAAGTCATAGCACTATCTTTTGATTAGCCAGAGTAGCTTATGACATCCTAATTGTTACGGAGCTCAGCTATTGTATTATTACTTCTGGATCTCATTACAGCCTTTCATAGTGTAGACCATTCTCGATTGTTATCAGTATTACATAATGAACTTCTGATATGTAATAATGCATTTTAATTGGTTTAAATTGTGTATGTAGAAAAAGTTCAAGAAGAGGTAAAAATAGGTAACAACTATTTTGAAAAGAATAAATATTAGATCTGGTATTACACTAGGGTCTTTTCTAGGATGAATTTTGTTGTATATATAAGTTTGGATAGAACGAATAAAAATCTATAAACGCATATCTGGTTTTTACATTTGAAGAAGACCATACATTAAATTCGTTTTTGCAATGTTTCCTAATAGACCTCTTAGTTATCATTGTTGTTAGGTTATGGTATCTTTGAATCTGAGAATATAAGTGCGGTCAAGGCAAAATAACTGTCTGTCTTGTCAATAATGGGTGTTTGTCAGTATCTGTTCATAATTTTTTCTAAAATCTGAAGCTGTGATATGTTAATTAAAAAAAAAAAAAGAAGATTTTTTTTTTTTTTTTTTAATGTCCACAAATATGCCCAAATATTGACATTTTTAGGCTTTAAAGAGATCTTAACCAATTTTAATTGTTTGGTTTAAAATGAAGGCCTTAAGGAAATGGGTAAAAGAATAAAATCAAAAACATACAACTTAATTTCAGAAGAGTTTTATTCTGAGCCAAACATGTAAAAATGGTTGGAATCTGTTTTAATGTAGTGTTTCTCAATTTTTCTCTAAATTTTTCCATTATTTTGTTTAAATTTTCAATGAAAGCATCTGAAAGCATTTGATTTTTATGATCTAAAGATCCTCCTTCTCTGACCACAGTTCAAAAAACATGGACAAATTTGTTTTAAAAACTACTTTTTTGTTTTTGCCAAAGAACCATACTCCAATTCTTTCAAAAATTTAAAATTATCTCTTTCATTTATCTTCAGTTTTTTCTTTATATTTAAAAACAAAGCTTTTACTTACCCAGTGAACCATTGGTACAATTTTTCTATGATTGTAAAAGAAACTTATTAATTCCGACGATCCAATAATATTTGCTTTTTCGTTTCAGGTGAAATTCTGAGTTTTGAAAACCTTATTTTCAGTGTATTTGAGTTTATCTCAGCTCTTGTTGAAAGTCCTAAGTTCAAGAAAACAGTGGACGAATATTTAGAAGAAATCTTATTTTATACAATGATTTATATGCAAATAACTGATGAACAGGTATGCTCTTTCTTTCATTTCATTCTGTTCAGCATCAGCAAACCAAAATAATGTAAATGTAATGTAATGATGTAATGTAAAGTCACCAAAACCATTTTAGCAGATCCTAGAAAACATCTTTATCTTCATTTGCATTTTTCTCAAAAATCTATCTGTTAAAATTTTGATTATTTGGTTTACATTTTATTTAATTTGTTATTTTACTCACAAACCTTTTTCAACAAAGCTTTTGATTAAAATGTCATTTTAGGAAAAGTCTCTTTTTTTATTGCTTTATTTTTCTTTGTGCTTTGTTTAGATTCATCTTTGGTCAAATGACCCTAACCAATTTGTTGAAGATGAAGATGAAGAAACTTTGTCTTATTCTGTTAGAATCTCAGCTCAGTATCTAGTCTTGGTAAGCTTGACTATAGTATGAGTTTTTGCATTTTCAAAAAAATTTGTGTACATCTAAGGAGCATGATACCAACTTAGGAACATTTGGGCACTCTATCTCTTTCTCATACTTTATGGGGTTAAGAAATCCAGGCCAAAAAAAAACACAAATTAAGTGCCCTAGGTTGAGCACCAAATAAATATTTAAGCATTGAAAAATGAAATAAATTGACTCATATTCAGAAATTCCTTTATTTTTCATAACTGCACTTCATAAATTCTGGAAATCCAAGAAAACATTTTAGTTTTATCATTAAGTAAACAATAATACTTCTAAATGATTCCAATAACTGGGCATATTATTAAATAACTCTCAGCTTAATTTTCTTTATAGTGGAAATTTGGACCTCCAAGTAACTAATTCGAGTGGGAAAAGCACAGGGTCTTTCTGGGAGTCCTACATAATCCAAAGAAGCTTTATTGTCGTCCTGGAAAATGCATTTAACTTCCTTTATCTAAATAATCTTATTTTAAAAGTATCTAAAAAATAAAGAAATATCAGAGAGGGGAATATTACCCTAGTTCACAAAAGGGGGTCTAAAAATTTAGTTATAATATGCAGACCAATATCCCTCTTCCTACTACTAAGAGAAATATTCATTTAAATAAACGTACTTTAGAAATGGACTGATAAAATTAGATTTCTTACAACATCTTTTTCCTGATTATCAATTTTCTGACCACTGTTTTTGATGTCAGCTACCAACTTGGGGCACCAAAACTCACATAATTTGTTTTCAAAATTTGATGTTTTGTAACAGAAAAAATCTTTCCCAACTCTGTTTTTATATTTTTATCTTATATTCTCTATAAAACATTGTATTTCATGTAAACTTACATATTTAAAATAAAAAAAACAAAATATTTTTGACTCATTGAGCAATGTTGTTTTGTTATGAAACACTTCAACCTTAGTAAGATTCAAAGTCCACTCCTTCAGTATAACATGTTAAACACATACAACAAAATACTTTTTTTGACTCATTGTAAAATGTTCTTTCTTTTTCATAACACTTTAAACTTAGTAAGAAAGTATGATATAATTTGAAAATAAATTTGCGTTTTTAATTTAATTTAAATTTAAATTTAATTTTTTAATTTACTACTTAAAACAGTTTGCAGTCCACTTTATCTGTACTATGTGAAAATTACAATCATTACTTCCAAGAAATCTTGAATTTAAAAATCATTAATGAACAAAAAATATATTAAAACTGCGAAGAAATTTAAGAGACTTATGGACAAGAGACAAATATTCTATAATAACAAAATTGTTCTAATAACTATATCTGAGGCTCACTACATTTTCGATTTAATGAGTAATATACTACAGCCAAACGAAAAATTATGTGTTATTTTTTAGCAAAATATATAATCTTTTCAATTTTTAATACCACTTTCTTAGAAACCGCAGATAGAAACTATATTATATAAAAAAAAAGATTTTTTGGTAGTTAAAGATTAGCTAGCAGTTAAAAGGTTTGTTTTATATATGAAATATCATTTCAAACAACTCGCTTTATGTTTTTAAGGAATTTAAAACAGTTTTTAGTTAATGTTAATTATTAATTATTAATTATAAATATTAATTATTTAACAAAAAAAACCAGCTGTTTTACTACATATTTTTTTCTGGTTTTAAAAATTATGACTAATTTCATAATTGAAAACCGTATATATTTTATTTTGAGAGAATTTTAGGAATTATTTATTTATTTATTATTATTATTATTATTTATTATTTATTTATTTATTTATTTTATTTATTTATCGTAAAAATAAGAGAATTTGGAAAATCGAAAGTTTTACAAAATTTATGATTAATTTTCTATCGCCCTGCCGAATGAGTGAAAAAAAGATTTGCACTTCAGTAGCCTGATACGATTTTATTTACTCATTATTATTAGGCGAACCTTACTGACTTACAGTGCGCTTTCAGAACCCAGCTGTGTGGAGTTTTAAATTCAATTTTGATGCCTACCAACGCCCCAAGTATTTTCCTAGAATAGTCACTGGATGATTATAAATCTCTGTCTTCTGCATTCTATGTTGACAAAGGATTTTGAAACAAGTTTTTTTATACCATATGATTCTCAAATTTTTTATTTATATATTTTTTTTTCTCTGATAGCAGATCATTGAACTTGTTGTAGGTTGTTTTATAAACTTGCGTACTTATTATTTGCGTATTTCATTACATATTTCTCTATTTCTTTGAATTTTTCTTTCTTATTCATTATGTTATTTTAGAGTTTAGCTGAACGTTTTAAAACTGCAACAAAGAAGCTGTGTAACGCAGTTGCTCGATTAAAACAAAAAGGAGATGAATCAAAAGCACAGGGAGATCAAAATTGGTAATTTAGTAATTTTATCAAAGAATTATTAGATTTGTTGCAGGATAATGTCAATGATAGTATTTTATGATGTTAAATTTACTCATAATGTTAATTGTTGTTTTAAATAACATTTACCTGATTAAACTATTAGAAACATAATTTTATGTTTCTTACTAATCTTTTGAAAAGCTTGCATGTCCAGTCTGCTTGTTTTCCAAGTAACGTTGTTCAAATTGTTGAAAAACTATAAAAATCTGACTGCTCCCTCTCCATCACTATAAAATTTACTAAGAAAATCCTCTCCCCTGTTAAGATTAACATCGTTGGCTTCTTGTAAGGTTTAATCTTTATTTCTATTTAATTCGTAAGAAAATTCTAGACTGTTAGACTCTAGTCTATAAGAAGTCATTTACTAGTCAAAAATGGCCTTAAAAATGAAAGCGCGCAAAACAAAAATTATTCTGGGAATGGGATAATTTAATTACATCAAAATCCCTATATATACCGGGAATGGCACACAATGTGTTAAGTATAAGCAATTATGACATATGAAGTATAAAGTCATTTTACACTGCTTGAAATGCTCGTTTATGTGATCTATTGATGAGTGGCATCTTCTACATTATTAAAAGATATCTATGTAAAAGGGTGATAGAAAAATAGGGTAAAATTATATCTACTAACTAGGGAAGTTGTCTTAGAAAAATAATTTCTGTGAAAGTGCTAAAGGGCCGCCTTTAGTTTTTTTTGGTACTAGCAGACAGGTATGGACACCCAAATAAATCTACCTAAACTCTTTAAAATGGAAAATGGTGAAAATATAAAGTTTAAAAAAATTGCAAGTGTGATAAAGTTCATAACCTTGTAGTTAAGTATATTTATTAATTTAATGTTTATTTTATCTAAGTGGTAACACTTTATGATCAATATTTTCATTTTGGGCCATTCTAAAATTGACAGACCGTAATAAACAGTTGTTGAAGCTTTAATGGTTTACAAAATGTTCAAAACGTCTGGTTTTAGTTCTCTCTTGTCATTCAAGTATATCATTATTTTATTATTTTAAATAATGGGCATCAAAACAACAATTTAAATGATAGTCTGATTTATTTGTTTATAAAAAAGTACTTTTATTTATTACTTATATTAGAAGCACATTTTCTTAGTCCATAAATATTATTTGCTTTATTTTTTTTTTTTAAAGGTGGAAATATCATGAAGTTTGCTTACTTTCATTGGGCTACATTCAACCAAACATAGAAGAGAAGTTAAAAGCTGGTGAATTAGGAGATGACTTTAAGAATTTTCTGTTAGATTTAGTTGTTTCTTCTTGTAGCGTTCAAGGTAAATTTGCTTGAGAAATTTTACTTTAATGTTTGGGTTTCTAGGATTAACACTGTTTAAATTGTTCATTTTACAGATACACTTTGTTTTTTTATTGACCTACTTGGAAATTGCTAGTGGACTTGATTATTTGTTATCAACAACACCTTTCTTTTTAGGTTCACCATTTCTATTGGGGCAATCTTTCTGGTGCGCCAGTCGTTTTGTTGAAATTTTAGATGACGATACCTTAAATAAGTAAGTTTTAACAAGTTTTCATGTAAGTTAACAGTTACAGAAAGTGTATAGATACGGAAAAAAATCATATTGTAGCTCCTTATCTTGTTTATTTTTCTAATACGATATCAGCAAATGAAAACCCAATTTGTTTTCAATACTTAGTTTCATGCCGAGCTGGCAATCTTCAGTTGATAATAAGTTTATAATTATTACAAAATTATAATTATTTTACAAAAATTCCGTTAAAATATATATATATATATACCTGCTGTGTAAGGTGATCTTTACTATACAGTGTCGTCAATCTTTTGTGTCCCATAAGTTAAGTTTAAACTTATTTTGGTGTCTGCATTTTGTTCCCAATGAAGTTGAATGAATGCAATTTGAAAAATCAACAAACAGGCTGAAATGTTTTGAGTTATTTTGATCCATTATGTTCTCTTCATTTTCTTCACCAATCAGCATATACTTTGTCTGCTTCTCACTTCCATTACTCGCTGCCAGTCTTCTGTCTTTCTCTTGACTACTTTCCTCTCCTCTCTTTGCCTCACAATTCAAGGTCATCTCCAAATATCATGCACCAAGCCGGAGCTTCTTTTACATCTTCAATAGTGACATCCAAAATCAGGTCAAACAGATATGGGCTGAAGTTTACCCGTGTCACCGACACTGCTCCTTACCAGTGTTTTAACTCTGTACATATAACATACCAGCCTCTCATATTTCTCTCCTACACCCTTCTCTTTCACACATCTCTACAGTTCTTGTCATGGTACTCTATCATACGCTTTCTCCAAATTTTGAGCACCAGATGTAGTGCCTTCTGCTTCTCTTGGGGTTTCTCTAGTGTCAGTCTCATCGCAGAGATTGCCTCTGTTGTTTTCCTTCTTGCATAAACCCAAACTGTTCCTCACTAATATCTGTCTCTTCTTTCAATCTCTGGTTATATTCTTTCCCCATATCTTCATTGTGTGGGACATTAACTTAATTCCTCTATAGTTCCCAGTTTTGTATGTCCCTCTTTTCCTTGAAAATGGGGTTATGACACTGTCTCTCCATTCCATGGGCATGGTTTATTGTTTTAAATTCATTTACATCTAAGCTTTACCATGATTCCACTGGGATCTCAGCAACGCCTACTACAGCCTTGGTGTTTTTCATTTTTTCACTACCTTCTCTACTTCTCTATTTGTCACTTTCCTTCCATACCAAGATACGCAATACCTTTCCCTGTCACTGTTCTAATATTTTTTCATTCAATAGGGTTTCGAAGTTAGCCTTACATCTTTCCTTGATCTTATTCTCTTCTGTCAAAACTTAACTTTAATCTGTTTGATTTGGGCCAGGTCCTTACTTGCTTTGTTTTTTCATAGCAGGCTTTTATATTTTCTTCTTCCCTTCCGATGTTTCAAGTTCTGTATACATTTCGTCCCATGCTCTGTTCTTTGCTGCTGCCATTGCTCTTTTCACAGTTTTCTTTGCTTTTTGAAACTCCCTTTTGTCAACTTTATTCCTGGTATTGCCTTCTTTCTCTTCATGATGGTCTGTACCTCTTTATTCCATCATCACATCTCTTTGTTAGCTGGTGGTTTTTTTCCAAAAGTTTTACCCAAGACTTTTTCTGCTGCTTTTCTCTTCACTTCTTTGTTCTATTTCCACCACTTGCAATTTTTCCACTTTCATCCAATTTTGAAATACCTTCTCTTTTAACTGTCTTTTAATTTCAGGGTTTTTCAGTCTCCGCCTCTTATCCTTCTTTATCTTTTTGTCCTTCTAATCTTAAATCTAAGACAGTAAGTATTTACCAGAAATGCAGAATTTTAAATTTGGCTTAGTTTAACAGCAACCTTATTCTAAATTGCTCTGCTGGAAAAGAACGAGATAATTTGTTATATAAACTTTGATATGATATGACCCTTTTCCATTAAGGTTTACACAGTTAAAGTCATTTATAGATATAGATCAAATATAGTGCCAAACATAATTTTTGTATGGGATTTATGAAATAAAATTCATTATTTTTACAAGTTAAAAAATTCAAGTGTGTTGATTAGAAAATTTTTTTAAGGCATAGATTAAGATTTAAATTTGATATATGTCCTATCATGTTTAGAATATAGTCATACATCCCAATACAAAATTTGATCTGTTACTTTTCAAAAGTACTTATTAAAGCCCAGATTAAAATTGTTTCTAAAAATTTCACTTCACAGATAATGATACTTCAAACAAATTCTCTGAAGATAATTTGAAAATTTTTACTTTTGGAAAATGGCATCTTAAGAAAATCGTTCAATTTACCTTTACGTACATAATTTACTCGTAATACCTAAATAAATCGTGCTTAATTTATTCAGAAGTATTTATATAAAAAGTAGTACTTAGCACCTTGGAATTTGTATTCATTTTAAAAATGTATCTTTTTGTGTCAATATCAAATCAATAAAATTCTTAATCACAAACTATAATTGAAGGCTACAAAGATCTATTAGTTACTCAGTGTTTTTGTCTTTCACGCCAGAAAGCATTATTGAAAAAAAAAAAATTTTGAATTTCCAAAATGCTGAAAGTCCAAAATTATTAGTTATAAATCCAATTGATGACTTTATTTCATATAAATTTTATTTTAATTTGGGCTTTAAAAATAATTTATATTATAATTTATAATAATATTGTATACCAGTTGATGAAAGAAACAATAACCACTATAGTTAAAATGTTCAATTACTTCCTTTCTTGACAATCAATTTCATAATTTTTTTTTCATTTGAAAAATATTATATTAAGTAAAACTATAGTGTTTTACCCATATTTATTTTGTAATTACTTTGGATTATAGAATTCTGCAGCCAACAGTTGGGGCTTTGCAAGAGAATCAAAATGCTGTACTTCGTGTTTTTGCTGTTAAATCACTGTTTGGGTAGGTTTTATTTCAAAACTCTATATTTCAAGTTTTTTTTAAAATGTTGAAACTGCAGTTTTTGATGTTTTTGTTTTTCTAATTTTCGCTCAAGAAGTAATTTTTGGACCCCTGGTGAAGTCAGGAATCCACTCAAGTATGTTTGTTAATTTTCTTGTTTGTAATGCATTTTCTCAGTAAACATTTTTGATTTTCTGTTGAAAAAATGTTGAATTTGAAAAGTTAAAAAATCAACATTTTTTCAAATTTTTAATGAAAACAGCTTCTTTTAACCCAAATGGAAAGTTGCCAAAAATTCATATTTTTAGATCCATGCAGTGCGTGCCTTTTTCATATTTTTTCAAAAATCCTTGTTCTTGTTATGATTTGGTTAGGTGAGTCAAAACCCATGATTTTCATGTTTTACTTGAGGTTGATTCATTTTTTCTAATTTATTTCCATCAAGAAGATACTTAAAAAACGTGTCAAAGATAAATATATATTCTGACTTTCGGGATTAGCAATAGTTATTGTTGCAAAATTTGATGGACTGTGATTAAACGTTTGTGAAATCAAAAATATTTCAGATGGGATTAGCAGTAGTTACTTATAGTATTGTGGATTGCAATTAGTTATTTTATGCAGACTATAATCAAAACCAATTTACTCACTCTTGGTATGAACTGTAGATTGTTGTTTTTCGCTGATAAGAGGATACCAAATTTTGGCAAGATTGTATGATATTCAATTGATATGATTGCGTTCTTTAGACAAGTGAATAGATTCTATATTTTTGCATGAGATTAGGCATGATTCAGTATCTATTATAGATTGCCCACTTGCCCACACATGCCTACTGAAGACTAAGGTGTACGATGTACACCTTAGTCTTCAGTTTTTCAGTTTTTGATTATTATTTTAATAATCAAAATTCCTCTTTTCTAAACTTAATCTTAATCTTAAACTTTCTTGCCAACAGCTGGTTTGTCTACCTATGCTTATAAATAGACGATAAAATAGTCGATAAACTTGAGTAATTTTATTATATTTAGTTACAGACTTGATGAGTTGATCTTTATTATAATTCCTAGATGTTTATAGGATGGTTTTCATAATAATAATACATAGGGTTGTTATAAAACACTGACCCCTGATTTTTATCAAAAGCATTTACCGCAAAGTCATTATAGTACCAGTAAAAATAAATTATAAAACGAACTTTAAAACACCACATTTCATCACAAGTTGATGACAGGCTATTCAGATTTACTACTTTCTCAGTATGGAGAATAAAAAAAGGTGTTACAAAGGACCTTGCTATGTTTTTCAATTTAGGAAACAAAGGTTTTATAGGCTATAAAACAAAAGAAATTTTGCATAAGGTTTACTTTACAGAAATCTGGTACAAGTTATGTGCGAAACATAAAGTTGCCATTTCCACTGGATTAAAAGGTGCGGCTATTCAATTGGCAAAAGCCTTAACAGAAGTTGCTAACGTAGTTACCAAACATAACCTAAGATTTTTGCTTATATCAATATTATTATTACTATCATGATTTATGATTTTATCCTTCTTCCAAAACACAACCTTTGACATCGCATTTTAATTTCTTGAGAAGTGTTTCCTTCCCAAATATCGTCAAACAAAAATTGGCTTATATTTTTTTTATTCATTCCACTAGGAAGATGTTAACAATGTTTTTACTTCTTGATGTATAAGTGTTTTTCTTATTTGTCAGTTTTAAAAATAAACATGAAGGTATCATGAGGGAATATAATTTATTTAATTCTCAATGCGACATACGGTTCTGTAGGTGGAATGTCATCTCAATGGAGATACACATAAAACAGCAATCGGGTTAGAGGGAAGAGAAAATGGTGACAATATGAATGGAGCAACACGAAAGCGCCAGGTAGTGACCATTGAAAGTGCATTGTAAAGAACAATACAAAAAGGGTTTAAGAAGCTGTTTCGCACAGCATGAAATTTGACATGTACGCCCTTATTCGCATTTTAAAGTTTTGGTGATATGCCAACGTGAGAATGGGGTTCGTCTAATAGACGGCAAAGATTGTAACAAAGCAGGTATGATTTTTTCACCAAATGTAATAAAGTGGATAATAAAAATATAAGGAAGCTACTAACCCTATATTAAAACTGGTTTGCAAAAAGTTTTTTGTTTTTTCTTTTTACACAGCTAATTCTTGTAAGTATATACGGCTTATTTTTTTATACCTTTATTCTAGCATTTTTACTAAAGAAATGTTTTAATTTTTCATCAATCTCTCAGTTATTTTTTTAAGTAAAATAAACAACCTGCAGCTACAAGGAAAATAATAATGTATCTCAATAACATTATAAAAACTTGTTTATTATCAACAAATAAAAATTTAAAGTATTTTAATATAATCTCTATTAAATTTAATTTTTGAGAATCACAAAGTACTTATTACAGGCGTGTCGCCTCTTATTTATTTATGGAGGCAGATATGTGCTTTAACACAAACCTAATAATTTTTAGGGCATGTGTAGAAGCAAGTGAAAATTTATTTGAAAGCAAGAATTGGATTTACCGTGGTTTTAAAAGATGAAATTAATATTTACACAGACAATCACATCTCAAGCGACATATTTTATGCGACATATTTTTTGCCACTGATCTACTCCAGTATCCATACCCTACCACGGCAATATTTAGCCTCTCATAATAATATTATAAATAATAAAAAATTTTACAATAATAATAGCAATATTACTAATAATAATTGTTATTAAGTAATTATTTAAAAAAAAGAAGCTTCTTTTTCTTTTAGCCTGTGAGTATATTCACACGTTGGCAGATGCTATTCATGAGAAAGTGGCTGCAGCTATTTCTGGCAAACATTTTATGTCAGTACTTTCTAATGGTCCTCAGACTTGCAAGACAGGATCTTAAAATGAACTTGTTTTATTTCCCACAGAGAAAACAGGTTTACTAATTTAATACATGCTTGCGGTTCTGGAAATGTCTGAGTTTGGTGGTGTTGATGCTGCAAGCCTTGAATTAGCGATAGACAGCATATTTGGTAATAATGGTGTTGTCCCATTAATCAATGCCGACAAAAAGCTTATGTTAACATGGGGATTTATAGTGGTACTCTAACTCAGTTAAAAGTTGAATGTCCATGGTTTGTTATCTCACATAGTGTTAATTATCGACTAGAACTTGTAATAAACGATGCAGTGAAAAAAATACCCAAGAATGTTATTCATTTTGACACGATTTTTAAAAATTCAGAAAATTTAAAAAACGCAGCTAAAGAAGCATGTAACGCTCTTGATATCACTTATTACCCACTTTCAATAATTATTGGCACCCATTTTATGAGTCATAGAAAACCCGGGTTTACAAAACTTTATCTGTGGCCAGCATTAATCACTATGTTTGATAGCTCAATATCCTGGATGCCATCCAGAAACTCGTGCCAAAATACAAGGACGTGTTAAAAAATTAAAATTGTATAATTTTTTGTGTCAAAATTCTGCATACTTAGATATTTTAGAGAGCATTTATCCATAATCTATGAGAAAAACCATCTAATAGGGTATAATGTCAAACCAACTGTGTATCAAACGTTCTTGTCTTTCCAAGAAATGCAAATTAGGAT
Source organism: Euphysa ruthae (assembly GCA_035046665.1). Lineage (NCBI taxonomy): Eukaryota > Metazoa > Cnidaria > Hydrozoa > Anthoathecata > Corymorphidae > Euphysa > Euphysa ruthae. The sequence continues at coordinate 6,036 of JAUZNK010016428.1, read as the reverse complement.
GATGCAACATCAAGCTTTATTTTCAAATTCACTTAAAAGACGATTTGGTTACCCTTAAATCAAAATCCTCAAGAGCATGACATGAGGGTCAAAAGATAGCGAATCGGGAATATATTGAGAATAAATTTGACGATGTTTCTTACACTGGAAATGCTATTGAAAATTTCTTAAATATGCAAGCTGATACAATAGACATAATAATCCCTCTTATCTTGGAAAGATTTTGAAGTGGATAGATCGCCGATATTTGGAAGATGATGGTACAAAAAACACCCTTGAAGAAATAAGAAATTTAGTACAAAAATTTTCAATGAGTGAAAGTTTTAGCAAACAGTGAAAATTCTCTATCCAAATTTCAAAGCTATGGACGTTTGGTTAAAACTATTTACAAACAGACAGAAAGAATACCATATCATCCTACTACTAGTAGAGCTAATAATTTGTTTACCATCAGGGAACAGTGCAGCAGAGAGAGTATTTAGTGTATTGACAACCCTTCTATCTGATCGAAGGTGCAGTATAAAACTCGAAACAATGCAAGATTGCATTTTAATAACTGGTAACAAATTTGTACGGATGCAGAAAAAGAAGATATTAATAAATACTTAGAGGAAAGAAGGAAAAAAAAAAGATAGCTGGTGATAGACAACTGTGGTATCCTCCAATGAGGAAGAGTCTTCTGTTGAATCTAACAAAGAAAGCAGTGATAATGATAGTGGCATTGATTGTGATTTTAACATCATTGATAACGAATTTTAAAACTAGTACGTTATTCTCGCTAATGTTATTGTAATTTGTTTTATTCATTTCTTTTAGGATTTAATTATAAATAATGAGAATTTTCTTTTCTTTCTACATCTTGCATTTAATATGAGCTGTTCTTCAAAAACACATTACACGTTTTTTTTATATAAGAACTTTTAAGTTTTAGCTGAGTCTGGATGTGCTATTTTTTTTATATACAGTTTTTCAACCTTAAATGTTCTTGTTTTGTTTAGTATTTTAAAAAATATATAAAGTTATTTAAGAAAATAACGTGGCTGTAATTTTGCACGTCCCAGAATTTTTAGGTGTGCAGCAAACACGGCTTAAATTCCATGTATATGTTTATGGGTGCGGAACACCACACCCCAGTAAAATTATTTTATTATTAGTTATTTAGATTTGTTCCTAATTATTTAAATGTTTATATTTATGTCTAGGACAGTAGTACAGCTCAATAACACATTTATTTGTATTCAATTCTTCCAAAAATTATCTTTTTTATGTTTTTTTTTTTTTTTTAAGATGGTGTTTGGTGTCTGAATATGGGTGTAAATTTTGGGTGTGCTGATGATTTTTTTAACTTCTGCACTTTAATATAACAAAAGTTTTGACCAATGGTGTAAAGAGAGATTATTATTATTTTTTTTTTTACATTAGAATTGTGCCTATGGCTTGCAATGGGGTGTTTTTTGCATTTAATTATATATATATGTCTGGGACAATAGCACAGCTCAACACACATTTATAATCAATATTTCATAAAATTTTCTTTTTTATGATTTTTTTTAAAGATGGTGTATGGTTTGTGAATATAGGTGGTAATGATTTTTTTCTTTTTTTTTTCTTTCATATATAGGCAAAGGTATTAAAAACGAGCTTTGGCTGAACTTTAACTACACTTTAATATAACAGAAATTATGAGCAATAGTCTAAAGAGAGATTTTGATTTTTGATTTTTGTATGAGAATAGATGTCAAGTATAAGAAACAAATGACCTGTTCCAGATTTTTATAAAAATTCTTGTTTTTGATATAATTTGATGGAGGCAAAAAACATCTCATTTTTTTTTTGAGATGCCTAATTTTTTAGATAAGGCAAAAAATTTTGTTAGCTTGTATTTTATTTTTCTCTGAATCTACTCATTAACTTTTTTATTTTTGTGCATGAAGTTAGATGTGAAGAGTAAGAAATAATTAGCTGGGTAACTGAGGCAAAAGTGATAATTTTCATATTTTTCTTGAGGTTCATTGGTTAATGTTTTCTAAATTTTTTGGTGATAATAATGGATTTCTGAAAAAACTTCTTGTTCTGATTTTTGAGTAAACAATTTTTAACTTTTAACTTTTATCATTTTGCTTATTATTTTGCCACCTGTCAAAAACTTCTTTTTTGGTACTGAGCCTAAATATTGTTATTTTTTTGACCTAAAATGATTTTTTTGAATTTTCTCATAAACAGTACATTAATTCTCTATTCTTGTTTTCCCCTTCAATTGCACATGGAATTAGAAGGTCACCAAGGGCTTGTTTTGACACATATGCTCACTTCCTTAAAACTGTCTTTTTGAATAACATATTAAATTTTTTCGAAAGTTGGTTATCATTCTTTTTTTAGTTCTTTTTTTTTTAAATTTTATGCAAAATTAGAAGAACATAAAGGATGTTTTTAACCAACATTGCCACCTGTCAAAAAATTATTTTCTTTACGGGGTCCAAATTAATTGATATTAGGTAATATCGTTGTGAAGTTTCTTTATCTGTTTTCAAATGAAGTGTGTGTCTGCTTAATAGCTTATACTGTTTTATTGTTAAACACATTTAGATTGCTATCAAAGTAACCCCAGGTAAACCATGGAGCATTAAATTAAAATAAAACCTTTTTTTTTTTATTAAAGAAAGTCTGTGGGTCCATTATTAACAACTTGAGCTTGTTTTTTGTCCATCCATCATAATAATTTTAGATTTGAAAAAAACAGTAAATTTTATTTTTTAAAGTGAAACTTATATTCAAATAATTATGGATGTTGAAATATCACTGAAGCTTTTATATACTTGTCATCCTGATTATGTAAATTTCGTTTTTTTTTTTTTTTTTTTTTACTAATTTATGTACAATCTTATGTCGTAAATTCTCATTCAGTTACCTAATATTACCAAAAACGTTCATCTTCCCATCCTCAAATCAGGGTGTTAACTTGTGTACATATTTTTGTTCATCTTTCAGGTTTTTCTCAGATAGCGTTAATTTGGTTCAAAGATAAAGTCATCTATAAATTGCTTTTGTTTTTAAAAGCAAAATCTAGCCTTGACTGACTTTTTCAAAACCTTCTTTTGACTTCTATTTTTAGCAGTTTTTGTTTTAACCCAAGTTTTCATAAAATTGTCTGGTATTCTCTCATGAAAGATTTTAAAGATGCTTTTAATCTTAAAACATATAAATTTATAAAAAACAGTGTTTAACTTATTAATTGTCTCATTGCTACATTTCTAAATAAGATTAAATCTACTTTTGTTTGTCGGTCTTGACTTTAGCGCTTTGTTCTGATTTAAAAATATGACGAAATATTATATTTCACAATCTTAATTTAGATTTTGTGACTTTTTGAAGTCAACAGAGCGTCAGAATGTATTATTTAGTCATCTTGAATCTATCACGACAGGGCTGATATCAATGGCTGCTCAGTACGTTGATAGTATGCTTGCTATAACACTAGAAACTCTAACTATTGTTATAAAGGTAACAGAATTTAATTCAACTGAATGTTATCTAATTCTAAGCTAAATTTGTACTTTTATTCACTTATTTTTATCATTTATTTGGGTGTGCCAACTTTTTTTGTCTTAGCAGTTACTGGCTGGTGTATTTTTTGATTAAGATAGCTTCTATTTATTTGACAGTTACATTTTTATTACATGATGACACAAAAGCATGTGCAGTGAATTCTGTTTTTGATTTACTTAAACTTATTAAAGTAATTATTGCTGCTATTGTTTTTTAAAGAGAATCATTAAATAGATTTAATTGCAACAAAAAATTTTAACAAGCATGTCTTGAATTAAATGTTTGTTTGGACTGCAAAAAAAAAAAAACCTACAACCATCTTCAGGCAAAATATGAAATAAATTCCAAGAATTTATAAATCTTGGTAGATCAAAAATGCAGAATTAGTTATTAGTGGGAATAAGTAATAGTTATGCGGGCTGTCATAGACAGTGACTTATTCGTTCGTGGTACAAACTGTAGAGGAAAGTGTTTTTGCAGATAACAGGAAACCAAATTTCAGCACCATTTTAAAATTTGTGATTTGATATGATTAGGTTTGTTAAATAATTGAATAGATTATTTGATTTTTTGTGAGATTAGGTGTGATTCAGTTTCTGTGATATAATTATTACTCCAGTGGAATTTGTGGCTGTTTTTTCTGGAATATCGAGAGAATTCATTATTTTAAATTTATTTATGAAAAGTTTATTCTCTGTAGAAGATAGTTAGAATCTTTTGCTGATGTCGTAAAAGTTTTTTTTAAGTGTTTGGATTTACAGAAGGTTTAAAGAACAGACAAAATTCATCTAGTTTAAATTTTAATGAATTTTATGGAATATGATTTTGCGAGAAATGAAAGCTTAAAGTAACTTTAGCGAATGAAAAAATGAATTTAATTATTTTCTTGTTTATAAAATTTTAAAATTATACAATTTTAAAGTAATCTGAAGCTATTCTAGAGCAGAATTTCAAGAAAAACTTGGGCCTTCTCTTCAAACCCCTTGCTCTGATAAGAAAAATATCCTCATTTAGAAATTTCTAGCTAACACCCTGGATTTGTTGTTGATGTGTTCAATTGAAGTGCTGCAAATTTCTTGATTCGATGTTGTTTCCAAAAAAAAATTTATCAGTATACCTTTTTTCATGGATAGATTTGATGACGTCAAATTTGCCGTAATCTAATTGAAGAGAATTTTTTATTTGAGAATTTTTGCATGTTTGTTTAAGGAGATTTTTTGTGAAGGTTTTTGTGTAGATTTTCAAATTGTCTGAAATTATATCATTGTGAAGGTAGCTTACAGAAAAACATTAGAAGTGTTATTTTACAAGTAATTTTTCAAGCATTCAAATCCTTGCTAAAATTGATTCACCATATTTTGTGCCTATTACTTGAAATACACTTAGATTTGTCAACTCAGTCATTACAATGGGTAAATTATTATTACAACATGTCTTTTATTTAAATATTTATTTTTGGCTGTGCTTCTGGATACAGCGTACTGCTGTTTTTAGGCAAAGTATGAGTTGCTATCTATTGTTCCCCACAATTATCACTAATCTCCACTAATTTCTGGCTTTGAATCTTGGAGCCTACCAAAATCTCTTTAAATCAAAGAGTTTATTTTATGTTTAGACTTAAGACGGGAGCAAATTTTCTTCTAAAAATAAATATTTAACTCCTATGTTTTTATATTTATTATCATTATCTATTATAATGTGTTAAAAATAATAATAATAATAAGCTTAATATAACTCCAAAAAGCTTTTTAATGTGACATCTTTAACCTTTTAACAGTCCTTGAAGTAGTATTACGTCGACCGAAAATGTTACCGAAATGTCCGCGACGAAATATTACGTCAAGCGACTTATCGGCTGAAAATGTCCCTGACGTGATATTACGTCCATATATAGTAATGTTTGCTTTGCTTTGTTTTTGACGTAATATTACCTCTGCATCTTTGAGGTTCGGTTTTTTGATGACATAAACCTTTTAAGTTTTGGATTTTCACGACCTTATGCTTTCTGTTGTTATACTACTCATATAATAAGCAGCTCTTTATACCCTACAAAAAAAAAATGGCCGATTTTACAGGCACCTCGTGTTCAAGCTCTGTAGCAAAGAGTAGTAAGAAGAGAGTATATATTGCGCAAGAATTGCAAGAATTTATGTATAATTGTATAATGATGATGGTGAGTTATCTGAACTGGCTGAGGATGGCTTTGAAAGTGAAGAAACTGTATCTGCTGTTTCAGATGGTGAAAATTCTGAAGCAGAAGAAGAAATAATTCAGTTAGATTTTTCTGATACAGATATGGAAGATATAAAAACAGAAAGTGCTAAAGAATTTATCCCAGAATGGAGTGCTGATCCCCCAGTCAATAATACAACTTTGTCGTTCATTGGAAAATCTGGCTGTAATTCAATTGTCACTTTCTTTTTTTGAACTCTTTTTTACTGATGAACTTTGTACATATATAGCTGATCAAACTAATTTATTTGCTGAGCA
>JAUZNK010016417.1:5062-21988 GCA_035046665.1 Euphysa ruthae | reverse complement strand
GTTTCTTCTGGTTTTGGTTCTATTGGAGAAGCAGGTTATACTGTGCATTATGAATATAGGATGTCCAAGGTTAGTTTTATAGTGGTTGATATGGTTGTTTTTACTACTCTTTAAAACTGCCTTCAGAATTTTTTTTGGATATTCCAAATAAATTTATTACTACATATTTGGTTTGTAATACTTATTTTAAATCTTTCCCAGCATTGAAATGTTTCATATGTGAATGACAAAAAATGATTTTTTGAGCTTTTCGAAAACCGTGTTGAGCAATAAAAAAAAACATTGAAAACTGTTATTTGTTTCCCTAAAGAAATGAAATTTACTTAACTAACGGCTTAAAATGTTCACCGCTTGTAAAAATTTGTCAAATATCATGGCAGGATGATATGAGTATTTCTTTTTTATTTCAGAAAATTAATGATTGTAATGATCAAGAAAGGCCTAATCGTCTTGTGAGACCTATTTCAAGAAATTTCAGTATTATTATTAAGACTAAAAAAATGTTCATATTAAGTAAAAAAATAGAGTGCGATAGGCTTGGTTGCATTGTTTTAAAAATTCTGAAGATGAAAAGGCAAATATTGTTGATAATGACAAAGAAGTTGGACAAAAATATTTTGGAAGTAGTGTAAAAAATTAAGTTTTACTGCTTAAAAGGTTAGTATTTCTTTTTTTTGAACGAAAGAATTATTTCATTATCTGATTTTATTGTTGTCGGTTTTCATATTCTTATTTATGGACGTAAAACATTGATTTAGGACCCATAGTTTTGTTTTCATTTGCAACCTGGTATAGTGATCAAGAGATTTATTGCCAAGTATAAATTTTCTGCTTGGTTTTTTATTTATTTTTATGCTTGAACAATTTTTAATTTTTTAAAATACTTTTAAGTAATAGTTGGATATTGTTTCTATGGTTTATAGCAATCTTTTTTCCTCAAGCTTTTATGTTTTATATTCAAAGATTGGTAACTAGACAAGAATTGCATGGATTTACTTTAAAATCAGCATTTTTGTTATAATCTTAATTTGTAGACTGTAAATATGTTAAAACTACAGACTCAAAAACGTTATTTATATACTAGTTTAGTTTTAATTAAGTTTCTTTGTAGTTTTAGTATTCGAGTGGGTTGTATTTAATATTAATTACTCCAATCAAAATTACCAAAATAACGGAATTTTTTGTTTATAATCATTAACTGCAAGAAAATAGGAATTTTGATATCAGGCATCAATTTCATTGGTTAATAATACTGTTGATAATTTTCGTCCCTAATTTTGAGTTCCCATAACTGCAAAAATTTTGAAATTTCTCTTCAACAATTGAAAATCTACAAAAAAGAATTGAAGAAAATTCGTCATAATATATACACCTAAAAATCAACAGAAAAAGAAAAAAAAAAGCGATTTTAAACAAATCATTTAACACAAAGAAAAATAAAAACTCAGCTTTTTTAAAAAAATATTGTCATGTTGTTTTGTGCCTGCAACACTCTTTTTGGGTTTAAAATATCATTGTTTTCCTGAAAATGGTTATTGTGACTCAGAAATTAAATTATGTTACTTTCTTATTTAAATCAAAAATTTAGAATTCCTGGTTTTTTGTATCTATTTAGGCCGGATTAAACATGCTGTCCAAGCTGTTGTCTGTAGAACTGAAAGAAGAAAAGATACTTGTGGCGTCTTTGAGTCCAGGATGGGTTTCCACGGGAATTGGTGGAACTACTGCATCTTTAACTGTAGAACAATCTGTATCTCAACTTATCGCAGTAATTGATAAAATGGATGAAAAGAATAATGGTCAAATGACAAATTTTGATGGACGAATTTTCGCTCACTGACATGATTTTCATTGATTTTTCAAATTCAAGTCTAAGAGCTGTTTTTTGATGTTTTTAAACATGGAATCTTGTTATTCTTTTTTATTATTTTTATTATTATTCTTTTTTGTTATTTTTTATTTTATTCGTTTTTATATTTCTGAATCAAGTATGATTTTGCTTCAGTTTGTAATAATTTTGAAAAGTTGGCTGAAATATCTTAAAAAGAAAAAAAGTATGACAATCTCAGAAACTGACAAATGATTTATATTATATATTTTTTCCAAACATAGAAAGTCTCTAAATATTCCTGTTTGATAAAGCTATTTATTTTTCTTTATATTGCATTTAAGTGTGATTTTTTCCTGCAAATAAATTAAATTTAAATCCAAGCTAAAAATTAATTAATTAAGAAACTTTATTTTATATTATTATGGTTTAATAGCTCTATTTATTTATATTATGGCTCTTATAAGTTGTATTTTATTATTATTATTTTATTATTAACTAATTTGTTAATATTACGATATTAACTTTGGTAATACCTTAGTATTTTTTTAATGTTCTATTATCATTTTTTTTACGACAATCAGCTAATATAGTGCATTTAGCTGCCGTGCATTCATATCAAAAAACTTAACACAACCTACTGTAAAAAATTTATTTTCATGGTAACATTTAATATTTCTGAGAAATTTTTTTCATCATACTTGTACAAGCAGGTGGTGATACAGGAATTTAATTTGGGTTTTGGTATAAATTGTTTGATCCAGATTGGAGCCTTTGGTTCTGACATCCTGCAGTTGGGGGCTATATTTTGAATATAGCCTATTTTGAGGTTGTTACATAAGGCATATTTGACCTTTCATATTGTTAACCTAATAAACAGTTGGTTGAATTATGAAGAATGAATGTTTTTATGACGCTCACTTTATCACCTAACAATAATAAGAACATAAAACTTTACAAAAAGAAAAAAATTTGATTATTTATATTTTTATCCTATTTTGGAAAATGTTGAAATTTGGCATATTTTCAATTCTACTATAAAATATTCTAAAATCGCATTTTATGTAATTCCGATTTATAAACAAAATATCATATATATAAAACATATAAGCACTTAAATAGAGTCACTACTACTACTTATTTCTTCAAACATTCTTTTTGTGTGTTATCGCTCAAAGCAACCCCTTGGAGTACAGTCCTACAACACACTTAAGCACAACAAATGTGGGTATCACTCTTTTTGCTTGAGGCAACAAAGCACACACATTTGACCTGAGCTGTTCTCTTCTTTCCAATACTTGTAAACAGAAGAGAAGTGCTTTTTCAATTAATATCAATGGATTGGATTCATGTTGGCTAATTTTCCTTTAAATGCATTCAATTGTCTCTCTTATTTTTTTATTATTATATTTACTCAATATTCACTATTTCGATTTTGTAGTGTTATGAAATTTGAACAAAAAAAAAAAAAAAATTGGACAAATTTTCACTTTATGAAATTTTATATATTATAAGTTTTAGGAAATACAATAAAAAAATTTTTTTAAAACCATTAGTAATAAAGTAGTAACAAAATCAAATATAATTTTTAAAGTGCCAAAATGTCAAAGGTCTGTTTTAGATTGCAAATTAACAAAAATAAAATAGAAAATAAATCTGATGACTTTGTTGGTTCTTCCAACAGTTTTACATACTGCATACTTTAGGTAGATGAGAGATTTTTTTAAATTTCTGTAAAATTCATTTTCTCATCGAAGCTGGTATCTCAGTAATATATATATATTTTTTATATGGTTTTGTAACACAGTTGATGGAGTTTTGATGCAAAAATTCACTTTTTGCTGAAACTCAAAGTAATAAGGTTTTAACTTTGTATGAAGCGTAAATAAATTTTTTTTGCATTTTTTTGTAATCTGTAATTTCAAAATTTTTTATTTGGAAAAACTTTGTACAAGAAATAATTTTTTTTATTTAAATAACATTTGCTCACATTTTCTCACTTCAGATTTAATCATAGAATGCATTCAGTTCTAATAACAGGGTCTAATAGTGGCATTGGACTAGGTTTTGTTAAACAGCTTTCTCAGAAAGCAGAAGTTGTGTTCGCTTGCTGTAGAAATCCAGATAAAGCACAGGTAGCTTTTGTTTTTAATGCTCAAATTTTGTTTTTAATACAGCAGGATGATATTATAGCACATTTTTTTGTTTCAGTAGTAGATTTTTCTTAAGAAAGTTACATTTTTAAATATGCACCCTTCTTATTTTAAATCCCAACTCTAATAAGTTCTCCTTGAAAACCAAATGCACCTTTTCTTTTATTCATAGTAGTATTCAAAGTAGTAATTGAAGTCAATAATGCCATTCCCGTCGTGGTTTTTTAGAAGACTAGGTTTCTATGCATTTTCTAATACTAAATATATTAATCAAATTTAGTTGGGTATATTTTTTCTAAAGTTGGGCAATTTTTTTTTTTATGACTATATTTGTGTTTGGTTTATATCAAATATGGTCACCAAGTTTAAAAATGCTCAGAAGCTGAAAATTTATGCTTTGCATCTATTTGGCAAAGGAAATCAGAAAATGGATTCAGAATTTTATTTAATAAAATATTTAGTCCAAAGTTAGGGTCTGAACTTATGCCCAAATATGGTTAAATTTTATATTAAATTAATCAGTAATATTCTAGTTAAACATTAATTTCTGCAGTTTAATTTGGTTTAAGAAATCGGAAAATGCGTTCAGGATTTTTTGATGTTATGAATGTTTGGTCTAAGAAGTGTCTGCCTTCTGCATACCCAACAAAAAGTAAATCGTTCGGTAGAAAAATAACAAAAGAAAACTCTCCTAGATTGAGTTATGAAAAAAGTTTTTTCCGAAAATACTCTATCAGTATATAATTGTGGTGAAATATCATTTGATAAAAGACATGCAAATAAGAAGCCAAACTTTTAAAAAAGTGTGTGATTCAGTTTCACAATTAAGTTGGCAAAAGTCCTGTATCATACAGCATTGCTTTACTTCTTTTGTTTATGGTCATCTGTATAACCCTGTCAGGTGCATTGCATGTGATTGGCTTTCCTGACAATGAAAATGAGAGTCTGTTAAGTTTTTCATTGATGATCAATATGCAGGTAAGTATTGTGAGTAGTGCAGATAAAACCATCCAAGGAAGCAATAATTGCACTGAAATAAGTCACCTTGTGGATATGGGTTGGTGCCCTACCAGTTGAATAAATGACATATTTATGTTCGGCACTATATTTGCACCTAATCATTGTTTGGTGAACAGTTGGTTTATCAGGAGACGATAGGAAATTTCAAATGAAGATATGATTTACATTTTACTGCGTTAGGATGAGAAAATAATTGTAACCCTGAGTATGGCCCTAATTGTTGTGTTTGATCAGACGAGGGATACAAGCATAACAGTGTATGAGCAAACATGGGTTTTCTCTGATAACCATCATAGTTTATAGAGGCATCAATTTTTGTTGGTCTGGGGTTTCCTTTTTTAAATGTCTTATACAGGATGATAGATATTCATTTAAGATGAAGGCTTTTTTGAGCTTTGGGGTCTGGGATCTCTTCATTGCATTTTAGATTCAGGTATAGTTATATCTGGTTGCAGTAAAACATTGGTTGTATGTGTTGTACTCCCACCTAAAATGTAATCAATGTAAAAGCAAATTCTTTACCCGGAAATTACTCTCATCTGACTTTGTAGATAAGTTATCATTTTTCGATAGAATTACTTTTGTAAAAAGGTCATATATATATATATAGTATATGTCGAATTGTTTTTGTGCCGTGATTGTGTTCATATTGTACACCCTATTCCGCTCTAAAACCTATTATATTAGTATCTCTTTTATCAGTAAATACAATTAATCGAAGTAAATAAGATTAAGTAAGTACTAACACATAATAATATAAATAAATATATAAACACCTGTTAACATATCTACTCGAAAGTCATTGTTGCGAATGGTAGCAGATTTTTTCACAAATCAAATTCTCGCAGGGTGCTGGGATTTATGGATGGGATTCTTTTTGCATAACTATTTTTTTTTTTCAATTATAACAAATTAATATATACATTTCATGCGCAAGGTAAGGTATGCATAGTATCATGATAAATATGAGAGTATCATACCTAGTCTCTTAGGAAGACCAAGGTCCATATGTATCTTGAACAACTAAGCATGATATTGTCAAACCAAGTTTATTCAAAAGTATCATTAGATTACTGCGCGTCGCTCCATGAACCCTTTTTCCGAAAATTATGTGATGATATAAAAATTCGAAAATTATAAGTAGTTATAAAATGTTGATCTTTGTTACAAAATATATTTAATCTATGTACTGAAAATTTAAAATTATTTTTTTATTTTTCCTCTAAATGAGTTTAATTGTAAAATTAATTCTTTGTATCTGCTATTTACAAGCTATATTTTATTTATACTTTTAAATGTGTCATTTTTTCTGCAATATGTGAAAATAATAGATCACCAAGCATTGTGTCCGATGGTTTGAATTCTTCACTTTCAATAATAGGTTTGCTTGGGTTAGGTAGCCTTTTTACAAACTTCACCAACAGTTCTGAAGGTCTTCTTATACTCTCTTTAGTATGTTTATTTGGAGGCCATTGAAAAGAATCTTCTTTGTTAAATATGTCATGTAATTTTTTTGCTGAATTTCTAATTACTGTTTCACTTTCAATTCCTCAAAAATATTTTGCTGCTTCAATGAAATCACCTCTCCTTTGCTGTGTTATATACTATTACTGATTTGTTAACATAGAAACGTTTGTGGAACCTAATACTTTTTTTCCAAAATCTCTTTAAGCCACGGCATAGTTATAGTTCTTTCAAGGTTATAGTTATCAAGTAGAATGTCTAATTCTGTAAGTAATCCCAATACTAATCTAGGCTCGTTATTGACAATCACACTTTCTTTTACATGACGAAAAATGATTCTTTCACTTTCTCCTTTTTAACGCTTTGGCAGTTTATATATTCACTTCTACAATGGGTATTCCATACATTTTTTGCCAGCATTTTTCATTATATCAAATACCTTTTGCAAAAGGGTTATCCCAGAATTGTCTACAATTTTTGCAATTATCTCCCTCATAGCTTTATCTACTAAGAGAGGAATCCGCATTTTGAATTGACTTCAAAAATTCCATTGCTCAATCCTAATAAATTTTGATCTCGAGCAGTATGGATGTTTTTTAACTTCACGTTTTTCACAAAAAATGCAAATACTGGAAGATTGTATCGGTGCAACATTGTGATTTATTCTACGATCAGGCGGTTCTAACTTGTTTATCGAACTATCATCTTTTTTTGCATTTTCATTTTTTTGTAAGTCGCGTTTTTTTTTGTGGCTTTATTTATATCTCCAGGGGTTACTAACTCTAAACTACAAAAATTATGCATGAGTTTACCACTTGGCCCACTCTTCCAGTTAACTTCTTCATAAAATTTACCATGCGGTTCAAGTCCTTTCCATTTTAAGGTGATTTTTAAGTCCTTTGGACCAAATATTTAATTTAACAAAATTCTCATTCCGTTTTCTGATTCCCCATGCCAAATATAGAAAATAATAAGAAAAATTGTTCAACCTTAGAAAGAATATAGCCCAGCTAGTTCTAATTCTTATGTTTTATCTTATGTACTATTAGAAAATGCAGAGAAACCTAGTGTCCCAAAAAACTTTGACGGGAGTGCCAATTATTGACCCTACTACAGGCAAAAAATTTGGTTTTCAATAACCAACTGTCTAACTGGCAAAATGGATGGCCTGTTCTGATAAGGGCCTGGTTACATTTATATGCTTACAGATAGAAATTAGGCTGTCAGAAAAATTGGCATAGAAAAAAAAATTTGTCACTCATGCTACTAAAAATATTGATAACTTAGCAAGCATACTGTTGGGTTTTTAGAGAAATTCATAAAAATGACTACTTCCTTTGCCTAAATTAATCAAACCAGCAGTTTTTCTTTTACTCGATATTCTAATTACGTCATTCATTACGGAAGATGTGCTAAAGCAAGCGTGACTTCTTCTGTCATTAAATTATTAGTTATGTAAAATAAATAAATAATTGATGCAGAGAAAGGTAACAGAAATTTAAACACAGATAACTAAATTGTATTAAATATTTCACAACTGCTGTTATTTTTAAATTACATTTATTTAATGTTGTGAAAAGATAACTTTTTGAAAAAGCCCATCTAAGAGTAGTTTTACACGGCTATATGTCGTCCACATAAACTGATTTTTGTGGGCGCAGGCCTGCATCTCCTGGAAAAGACTATATAGATATGCTTTTGAGAGCTATGATATTTTTTTTTCTCCATTTTTCATTTAAAAAAAAGATGACAGTTTAGTTTTTTTGTTTATCTTAAGGAGTTGAAAGAATATGCAAACCAACAACAAAATATCAAAGTAATACAGCTGGGTATGATATTTTTCATTTTTCTAGAGAGATCATGTTTCCCTATACAGCAAAGTAACTAGCATAATGGTAGCCGTTTAAGTAAGCAATAAACACTAGTTTTTGAAATGATATTAGAAGAAGAAAATCACTATCAATGCCAAATCTAGTAGGTGCTTTAAATATGATCACTTTTCGAATTAAAAATGATGCTTTTGAAATTTTCTGTAAAGTATTCATTACATTCATTATAAATTTTCCTGAAATTTTTTATGAAGTGTTTTTTACCAAAGAACCATAGTGCTTACCTTTTAAATTTGCTGTGCGTGTATACTCAGTGGAATTAGATGATTGGTAGTTTGTTTTAGTAAATTTTTAGGTAATGTACCTGTCTCAGAAGAAGATTTATACAAGTAGTTCTGTTTTATCTGTTGTCAAAAATTATCATCTTTCCATTAAGCCACTTAAAACTTTTGTTGCAGATAATAAAACAACTGGATAGTCATCAAAATATTTCCAGATAAACCAGGAGTATTTAATTAATAGTTTTTTTTTTTTTTTTTTTTTTTTATAATGTTAAAGGGCTAAGGGAGAATATTTTCACCCAAATTTAGGAATTTCCACCTATGAAAATTATTGGGCCCTATAAATTACGTTAAGTTTTTGTTGAAATCCACTCAATAATTACTCTTAATTAGTGTGCCGTGAGAAACCTATTCAAATATGTTTACTGCAAGAAATTGTATTTCAACTCTCCTGAAGTTTGATTTGATGTTGCGTATTTATACTATCTAAAAAATACACTGTGCTCTGTGCCTAGTCTTAAAAAAGGTCAACTTTTACTTAAAAAGGACATTTTGCATTTTTCTTGAAAATTGAGCTTCGAATGTGCTGAAATTTTTGACATTTTCTTTCTGTATTAGATGTTTCAAGTGAAGACTCTATTAAGAAGGCATATTCTAAAGTAGATGCATTACTGGGTGTTAAAGGACTTACGTGCTTAATAAATAATGCCGGCATTGTTGATCGTGGTAGTGGTATAGGTATTGAAGACTTGGTGGGCGAAGAAAGTTGTAGAAATACTTTTATAGTCAATTCCATTGGTCCAGCTCTCGTTTGCAAGGTAATTATTAATTATTGTTATTAGTTTTGTAACTTCAGCATCAGAATTTTCAGATTTGTTTCTACTTTGCTGACACAATTTTTTATTAATTTTGACTGCGTAAGGTGGCATTATTATCAGTGAGCTGACTTTGCCCGTCAAATCAGCTACAGTATGGGTTCGAAATTTTCCTATCGGTTTTTAAGCATTCCCCAAACAGTGTTTTAGGCATTTCCTTAGTTTTTTAATAGCAAAATACAGTTTAATCATTAAACAGGCGTAACTGAACTGCAGTGATCTCTCAAGTTTTATTTGAAAAATCACACACTGATTTTACATGACCACTTATTTTCATTGACCCAAGAATCGTTTCTTTTTTGACGAAATCTTTTGACTTATTTTTCAACTATGTTTTACAGTATTTAAGGTCAACTAGTCCTAAACTAAAATAAAAGTTTAAATAAAACCAAACTTTTAAGAGAATGATGGTTTGATGATTATTTTATTTTCCTATTTAACCAATTAAAAATTAATATTTTGTTTAGATATTAAAAATACTTAATATAAATACTAAGACAATCATTTGATAAGAAATTGGTTGATAGGAGGGAGTCAGTCACTCATAGAGCAAGAGTTGACCAAAGGGAGTGACTTTGGTTTTTTATTTATTTTCAAGACATCGGAAAAAGCCATATTAATTTTGATGACATAATGCAACAAACTTTGATTAATAGATTATTGAATACCAATAATCTGTAGATTTCCATCAGTGATTTGTTCCATTCAGCAATGCACTGAAATTTTATGGAGTTTTTACCATATTTTACTGTTTTAAATGATGGTAGAGCTAGCGTTCTATTATTAACACCACGGGTGACGTAATTACGAGTATAGAGACTCCCAGAAATTTAATTACACATTGTTATTTTTAAAAGAATTGTATACGAACATAAGATTGGAAATTTTAACAAGATTCGAGAACAAAATTACATTCAAACTATGAAACAAAAATTATGTATTAAAATGGAAAGACTGAAAGTTTATTATTCTTAGAGCAGACAATTGAAGTGAAAGAAATTTATTTAATAGATTGTTTCCAGAATGTGGACTAATGAGAAATTATTTGCAATATATGCCATAATTTCCGGGAAAGTTTCAGTCAATTTTCTTACATCACTAATTACTTACAGGATTGAGTTGGTATGAAAAATCATTAGCTATGTATAAAAAACATAAAATATTTGGCGTTGCATTTAGCGTTTAGCGTCATCATGATGGTTTTATTATGTGACGTAAATAGGAAAAAAATGTTTTCCAAAACTGCGTTTTTACATATTGACCGTTGTCCAAATTTATTCCACCTATCTTAGGGACACAATTTACGAATCGAATTTCAAGGGCTTCACATACTTTTTGTTCAAACTTGTTAGTCTCTATTTTTAATATTGTGGTGTTATCCTAATTTATATCTAAGTTGCAGTTCTTTTTATGTAATGCTATTACCGAATTTTTGTATTTGTTGTTGTTGATGCATTGTTTGTGTTGATTTAACCTTGTTTTTATTTCGACTTTTGCTTCACCATCAGAAAAGAGGCAATTACAAACGTACAAGTAAAACCACACTCAAGCCATGACCCCCAGATATTAAAAGTCTCAGGAAGGATGTTTTACAAGAATTAAGACTAAATAAAACAAGTCTACACAGTAATTTAACACAAGAACAAAGAGAAGGACTAAAAGAATTAAAAAACGATGAATTTATAGACATATACCCATTCGATAAAGGCTTTGTTCGCATACAACATAAGAAAGCTTGTATGTATAATTTATGTGTGTGTGCTCGCTTGTGTGTGTGTGTGCGTGTATGCATGCGTGTGTGTCTACGCTTGCATGTGTATGTAATTCTTTTTTTTTTTTTTTTTTTTTTTTTTTTTTCAAAATTATTTATTATAATTTTACAATGTTTTTATAGCGAAATTCCTTTCTTGAAGCCAACTTAAAACACGATGGTGCTTTAACCAGAATGACGTTTCTAGTCGATTGGCAATCAAGACTTTGAAGCACATTATCTGCTCGTAATTTAGACCCGGCATATTCAATGTTATTAAATTTGTGGAATCATTTATATAAATTTCTGTTTTTGTTTTATCTTTCAGACTTTTGTCCCATTGGTAAAGAAAGCTGCATTAGAAAGTAAAGAAACAGGTCTAAGTGTAAAACGAGCTTCTGTTCTAAATGTGTCTTCTGAGTTTGGGTCATTGACTGAAGCTGCTAATTATTATGGTACAGGAGTTAATGAATATAAAATGTCAAAGGTATACTTATTTTTTATTATATCATTTCATATGCTGTTGTACTTTTCACAGTCTATGTTGAATATCATATATTCATCTATATTTGTCTTTTTTGAGTTAGTCCAGCTTTCACAAATGCTTTAAAATCTTAACATTAGAGAAGAAACTATTTTATAAATTGAAAAAAAATATCATTGTTTGGTTCTGGGATACCTTAATTACATTTTTAATTACACTCCTGTCATTTAAAAGTGTTTTTGGATATTTTTATCAAAAAATGCTACTTTAGTATGATATAATTATTTGATTTATTATTGCTAGATAAAGGCAATATCTTTAAAATCATGACTTATAATCTGCAGAATAAATTACTTCTTACCTGCAGCTCACACTATTAGTTATAGCACAAATTCACTTCATTTTATAACTTTCCTTGTTTGGAATAATATTCCTGATAATATCAAAAACAGAAAAAATGCTTTGATATTTAAAAGGAAAATTAAAGTGTGGAGTAGATATCTCTGTGTATTTGCGCATGTTGCAAATTGTTTTTCTCTATTTGTTTTTTATATTTTTTTAAATATCTATATTTTTAAAATTTGTTTGCTTATTTAGTCAGAAACGACACTTTTTCTTTCATTGCACAACGTTAATACTAGTATATAAATATAAATATAAATGTATAGTTGAATTAAAAAAAAAAACACAAAAAAATACAAATCAGCAATTTTGAATTGTTTTTATAAATTCACCTGTGTTTTATGGTTTTTTTTTGCTTAAATTAGAGGACAATAAAGGCTTTGGTAACAGTGGTGCTGATGGTGGTGCTTATGATGATGGAATGATGTAGAATTACTTTTCGTCTACTTATCTAAACTCAGTCTTCATTGGTCAAACTACATTTTATAATAGTGTTGTATTCCATTTCTCAGTAATAATTAAAGAAATAAAAATTAAATATTCGTCGAAAAAAAGGTTATTAAACTAAATTAGTTTTGCTGCACTTTAAAATGCTCCAATTAATTTAATGTAATTTAATTAGTTTAATTTAATTCAAATTTAGATTAAATTAATGTATGTCACTTTATAAACATAGAGTTTGACTAAATTAGTTACTGTTGATTTTATTGAATTTTTGTCTCATTAATGCATTTCTCTCTATGGTTTAACTTCTTTGATTAAAAAAAAAAAACTGTTTTCATGTTTTTGCACACCACAAAATACATTTATTTTTCTTTATAAATAACTGTTCGCTTGAGTTTTTGAATATTTGTGTTAAAGCTGCTTTCTTGGTAGAATCCACTTCTATTCACTTTTATATAATAGCTATTTTCTGTTTCTTTCAATGACAAGGTAACCTAAAAAGCTGAAATACCCAGGGTTTTCACTGCAATATAATATACAAATACTCCATCCAACATAATAAAGTTTAATTAAAACTGAGTCTTTGAAACTTTTGTTAAACTATCAAGGCTCTCTTTGCAGCAGTTAGTATTTTTTTGCTAAAGTATGGTGAAAATAACAAAACAACAAGTGTTCCTTTGTTTTCGTCACTGTTTTGTTTGTTATTTTTAATAAGTATGATAACTAACTTTAACTGTGATAAAGAATTATTTGGCTTCAAAGACAACGTTATAATAATAATATCAATACCAGATATAAATAAGCGGTCATGTCTACCAGTATGACACATCTCCTGGGACTTATCAAAATGTAAAATGCTAAAACTTTTTATATAAGTCTGCTAATTTTAATAATTTGCAATATATCTTAAGGAACAAAAGGTTAAAAACTATCTTAGAAATGTTTTTTCTTTTAGATTTTAAAATTTTCAGGCGTCTTGAGCAATTTGCATTAGTTCAATATTTGTGAAATTATTTCAACTAATGCAAATTGCAATTGTTTGGTTTGTTTTATCTATTTAATAGTAAAAATTTAAAAAATATTTAAAAAATTTATATTCTCGAGTTTTGCTTCATGCAATTTTGTTACCCTTCGAGTTATATATTTTGATATCGGATTACTTTGCTCTAAGATCAGTTTTTTATTTTTTGTAGGTTACAATTTTTTTTACCTTCAGGCTGCTCTAAACATGCTCTCAAAACTTTTATCTGTGGAGTTGAAAGAAGAGAAGATACTTGTGGCGTCGTTGAGTCCAGGCTGGGTAAAGACAGCAGCTGGTGGACCTGATGCACCTTTATCTGTAGATGAATCTGTGTCAGGTCTAATAGAAGTTATTTATGGGATGGATGAAAAAAACAATGGCCAGATGACAAGCTTTGATGGACGTATCTTCGGTCATTGAAAAATTTTTTACTTATTTTACTGAAATGTGTTAAAACTAAAGCTATTAAGTCCTACTTCCGATCTGTTTTTTTTTTTTTTTTTTTTTTTTTTAATTCAAATGTGGAAGGCAATTTAAAAACATTTCAAGAGTTCTTTTATCTGAAATTGTTGGCTACTGTTTTCAACAGTTACATTAAATTTGCAATTATTTTAAAGGGAGCGAGTACAGAATTCAAATTTGAATTCTTATTATGAAGTTTAAGAAAAAGAAAGTGATCTTGAAAAATTAACATTATTTATTTACTTTACACTCTCTTTCAAAATCTGTCCTCATCTTTAAATCTTATAAGCTTTCTTTCAAAATTTTAAATCTCTCCTCATCTTACAACCACTTCAATTCTCTTTCAAAACTTTTCCTGATCTTTTAACCGTTTGAACTCCAAAATCTTCATTTTTCAATCTTATGAAGCATTGTGTGGCTTACCAGCCTAAACTGCTAAATCTTATTAAATATTATTATTGTTTAACAAATAAATATAATTTTAGAATTATTAAAAAAGGAATGAAAATTTTTTTTAATAAGACATGAAAAGAAGACACAAAATTAGTATCAACCTACCTTTGAAATTACTGCCAAGACTGCAGAATGGTGCAAAACGTTTTCTTAAAATATTTGGATGCAACAGGTTATTTTGTTTTTAAATCCTACTGAATGATTGAGCCAATTGAAGTTGGTATCTCCAAGAAAGAAAGCATCAAAAGCAAGAGAGCCACTTTTGCTTTTGCTGTTTTCTTGTGGTGAATATTGCTAATGCATTTCAAACAGCGACGATCTTAGCTGGAATTTACAGGTACAAAAAAATAATTTCATTTATATTAATTTAGAAAAAGTCTGCTTGAAATCTTTAATCTTTTTCAGCAAATTGTGAAGCTGGAGTTGAAGTTTCTTAGTAAAATTGTCTGCTAATAGGGTCAAATGTACATACAGAATTTAGATCAAGAATTTGAAACTAATATATAAAAATGTGTTTTTACACTCTTTATGTGAACACTACAATATAAAAAGGTAATGCTTGTTTTCTCTATTTTCCAGTTCAAATTTAATAAATTGTCATTTTATTTAAAAACATAAACCTTCATAAACATTAAAAACAAATCTATTTAAAGGAAAAACAAACTGTATACATGCATTATTGTAATATATTATCATGTTAGTTAAGAGATGACTTTGTGTTGAGTCTTTCATTTTGAAAGCTATCAGCCAAAATTTAAAGGGAAGTCTCAGTCACAGAATAGCGCATATAATAAAAAAATCATATCTCTCTCATCTAAAATCTAACTCTTAATACGGTAGCTTTGAAAAAAAACTTTAAAAATCCATTGTCTTTTCTGAAAATCAATTTCAACCTATGTATGCTCAAATTTTAGCTTACAAAAATATGTTAAGAAATATTTGATAATCAAATAAAGTCTATTCTTAAAATTTTCTTTTTTTTTTTTTTTGCTTATATAAAATTTATACTAGAGTTAAAATTTTTAATGTACTGGAAATTTTTCATAGAAGTGTAATCGATTTTTTGCTTTTAGCTTCTTTCCAAAAGATACTTTTGATTATATTTTTTTTCCTTAGGAATAAAACATGTAATTTATTGTCATAGAAAAGAAATTTTATAAATTTTACAATAAGATATTTTTCGTTATGAATTGTTAATGCCTGATCTGAGAAATGCCTGGGTCTATTTTCAACTTATAATACAGATGAAAGGGTTTTATGTCGTACTGCATCCCTAAAGGCTCTTTGATTTTGTTGATCATGCCATCTATAATTCTAAGTTTTTGCCATTAAAAAACTTTACAGAGTCATTTTGATTAGATTTTAGGAAAAGTTTGTTGTTTATCCAACTAAAGTTGAGTCTAGTCGTAAATTTTTTTTCAGCTTTTAAAAATATGTATTATCACTAAGATTAGTAAGTTTATTATTAGTAGTGTTGTTGCAAAACAATGAATAAAAAAATGGTCAAAATTTTTATATCGATAGCCTAAAAAATTTCCTTTGTTGAGTACCTTTTCCTGATGCAAGTTGTAATTTTGTCTATATATTCTTTTTCATTGCAAACATAGTGTTGTGGCTGGACTATTTTAGTGTTTGGTAATTGTATAAATGCAGGTTTATTGTAGTGTTTGTTGTTAATACTCGCATTTTTGAGGTATCTTGGGAAATAATTTGTCACTAGTCATATCATTGTTAGTGAAATGTTAGTCAGACCAAAAAATCTGAGGCTAAAGTAAAATTTCACCCTTCCCCTGTTCTAGGGCTATATTTCGATAATAATGGTATCTTGCTTTACTATTTATCACAACATCGGTTCAAGGTGGATTTTAATTTTAAATAAACGTATTGAATGAAATAGTAAGCTCTATAGTTTAAACTAAAGCTTAAAACAAAAAAATCTTGTTATAATCCTTTTCTATGCAGGCCCAGTAGCACAAATATTTACACCACTTGTTCTATATTGAAATATTAGTCTTGATGAAATTTTTTTCTACTTTTATACCAGATTACTAGTGTCCACTACTCATGGTTCCAAATTTATCCTATATTAATAATTAATAAATATTAATATTGAAAAAAAATAAATAGATAACTATAAATAAAGCACAGTTTGCCTTTTTTCCTCTTTCGCACAAAAAATTTAACACAATTTTGCATATCCAATTTTTTCAAGCTTTTCGTTTTTTTGGCTTGAGCTCGTTTTAAAAGCATCAAATTTTTTTTTTTTTTTTTTTTAAGTTCGCTTTCATAACTTTTTCTTAGTAACTGATTCCGAAAACCGTGATTGTTGGTGCTATAACGCCATTAATTTTCTTTAGAATATACTAACAAAGGTAGAATATAGTAACAAAGGTAGAATATACTAACAAAGGTAGAATATACTAACAAAGGTAGAATATACTAACAAAGGTAGAATATACT
>JAUZNK010016406.1:5541-21990 GCA_035046665.1 Euphysa ruthae | reverse complement strand
AACCCAACCCCCCCCCCCCCCCCCCCCACCACAGAAAAATTAAATTGAAAATGCAATATTTGTTCTTCTTTGGCTAATTAATAAAAATGAAAAATAGATACTCATATACAACCACACTTCTTCAGAAATTAATATACTTGGAAATGTATTTAGATAAACTTACTTTAACAAACCCAGATGATGGGCATAGACCAATTAAATCTCTGTCTGGGAAAACAGTATGTCTTTCCTCACAATCCTCTATATACCTGATAGAAAATAGATGTATTGGAAATTTCTATAAAAAAAATCTTAATATTTAACTATTATCCAATCTCTAAAGACTACATCTGATAAATAACACTTTTAAACCAAACTTACCCATAAAAAGCAAACAAATGATTTGTTTTTCTCAGTAAAATTTACATATTCAAAAAATTTATAATATAGAAAAATAAATAACAATAAAATGACTTGTTTCATAGCCTCAAATATATATTGTTTATATATATAGTAATATATATATATATATATATATTTATTTATTATATATTATGTATTATATATAGTTTGTATATATAGCAATTCATATAGCACTTCTACTCCAAAGTGTCCGCTCAAACTTTCAACATATTCAAATATAAACCTAAAAAGCTTCATATTTGATTTAAAAAAAGAAAGAACCACTTAAGTTATTCCTGGGGCACAAATGTAGGACCAGAATAAAGTCAAACTCATGTTATGCATATGACATGATGTCAGTCCAAAATAAATATTACTTCATTTTTTAGACTTATTGCTTTTATATACATTTTTTTTCCTTCTCCAGTGAAGCAAAGTTTTTTATTTTATAGCCTTTAAAAAATAATCTTAATATCTCGTGTACACGAGTTAACTCAAACTGATTAGGCAAAATCTCCCCACAATCGTTAAATTAAATTAAATCAAATGCAATTATATTTTACTGCCACTGCTTGCCTTTGTTCTTAAGCGAGCATCAATTTACACCGTTATAACCATTTATTGTGCATGAACTCTCTTACGTGATGAGGAATATCGATTTTAGGCTGAGTATGGTTGAAAACTAGTCTATTTAGTATATCAAGGTCTTTGAAAAAAAATCAAGGTTTCTTATCACTACACTGAGGTAACCAAATTTTAAAGTTGGTTCAAACTACATTTTATTGCAGAAAAAGATAAATTACCAAGATCAAAAATTTCTCAAATCTTATTCTTTCATGTCAAAAAAGTCCTAACTGAATTGCAGGTCTTCGACAAGTCTATTAATTTTTGTCTTTCAGTGCAATTTTTCTTCCGATCAGATTTTACAGAAATTTAAGAGCATTCTAATTTTGTACTACTTGTACAACATCTTTTACAAAAAAAATCAACAAACATTTTGGAGCAAAAATACGAACAGGTAAATCATAAAATGATTTTATCCATGCATCTATGATTTGGATGAACAAACAGTAAATATGTCAATAAAATGTTTTAGATTAACATGAAAGTGTATTTCTTCAAAATGTTTTACCTGCAATGGCCAAACAACTTCAATCGCGGACACAGCTCATAAAACTCTTTTTTTGATTCTTTGATCTGAAGATAAAATTATCTAATTTAAGATGATAACAATGAAATGAAGCTGTGATCATAGGTAAAACCAACTAGTCCAAAAGAATTTTAAATGGTCAACATCCATAGAACATAGAGTTGGAACCTAAAAAAACAATATTTGGCCTATTTAGAGGCCTAGGTATTAGGATTAACATAACTTTTGATTTAATTTATGATTTAAAACTATCTTAAAAAACATTTGAAATCCGAATAATAAACATTTCATTATAAAAATTTTCCTATGATAAACAAATAGATTTAAAGTAAATAAGCTATATCTACATGCAAAAATTATGATTTTATATGAATTTTTATAAGATTTAATAAAAAAAAATTATTGCAGCCTTTTAATATAACCTTCATTACACTTTTTTAATTATACTTTGATATACACAGGTGACACAAAATCTAAAACATATTCAAAATTCATTTGTATAAAAAGATAATTCTACATCAACCGGCACCCCTGAACTCTAAAAACTTTCTTCTACAATATTGAGTGGAAATTAATACCTCGCGTGATGCAATTGACATAGTCATGAGCTCTTCTGATATATGTTGACCAGCGCGTTTTAAAATTTTCACCAGACCAGTTGAATACCGCATTCCATTGTCTTGCTCAGTAACAAATAACAAACAATGTAGATCCTTCTTTGTCACTGCATTCTCCTGAAAATATCACGGGAAATATTTGTTATTGAAAGGCCTAAAATGGATTTTTTTCAACATTTAATTCCTGTTCACTAACACTAAAATTTACCAAACATTTAACCAAAGTAATTGACAAGTTGTCACCTTCTTTTGTGGAAGGAAAACCAACCCTGGGTGGATTTTTTGAGGTTTTCTTTTTCTTAGGAATAGATCTGCAAACTTTCGATTTAAAAATGAAAAAAAAATGTCTTTCGCACTGCGATGCATTCTTTTTATGTAATACAAAAAGATGTTTATACCATTTAGGGAACTTGAGTTCATACCTTCAATATAAAAGCTTTATTGACTAAAAAAATTTCAAAGTACCCAAAATTCCAAATAAAGTTTAAGAAAAATGAAAAGATATATATATTTATATGCATATAAAATAAAAAAATATTTCGAATTTTATTTTATTTTATTTTTTGAATTTTGAGTAAATTTTTTTGTCCAATTGCTTTAGTATTTCTTTAAGTCAATGTCAAGACAAAATAATTGCTATCCTTTTCCCCAATTTTAATTTAGGCTATTGAGTGTTTGAACCCATTAAACTGTTTCTATGAAAACAATTATGACGGTTAAAATTTATTTGCAAACACTATATCAGTGACAATACTTACATTTTCTCGAATAACATCTTGTAGGCAATTCATTCGATTTCCAAATTCACTTTTCCGTTGACAAAAGTCATAATGAACAATATATGATGCGTTCTTTATACCTGAGCGAGCTATTGCATTATCACTCATGACTAAAAAACAATCTTATAAATTCAAAAGAATGAAAACAATCTAGGAACACAAATATGAATAAGCCTAGTTACTCCTGTATTGCCGTAAATCCCCTGAGAGCTTAAAAGATTTATTTGCTTTTATTAGAGAAGATACTTTATAAAAAAACTTATATTTTTCAAATGGAAATCTTTGTTAAAGA
Source organism: Euphysa ruthae (assembly GCA_035046665.1). NCBI lineage: Eukaryota > Metazoa > Cnidaria > Hydrozoa > Anthoathecata > Corymorphidae > Euphysa > Euphysa ruthae. The sequence goes on along the minus strand of JAUZNK010016406.1, from coordinate 18,771 downwards.
GCTATAAAAATGAAAAACAGAATGGTTTTTGCAAAAGAATATTTCAAATCAAAAAGGTAATATTAAAAACAAAAGCCTTAAATAATCGATTTTTTCCCTCTCATTATCGCTTACACCAACATCAATTTTTCACGCAGCCTTGAGTAATGCTTGATTTGTTGGTTTTATTTTATTTTATTTTAAAGAATTTAAAACATTTCAGGAGTTATTCAGAAGTTTTTTAAAATATTACAGTTTTTGGTAAGTATTTTATAGAAAATTTCCACGAAACACGAAACCCTGAAAATCTCTTGAATGACCAACGTACTTAAATGGCAGAAGCAAAGCGTAAAATCTCAGCCAAGACCCCGAACATCAAATTTCAGAAGATGGAAATGGATAAAATAAAAATTAAAAAGCAAAGTTTTTGAGAAAAAGTGACTTCTACTGAAATGTAAAATTAAATCATAAAAACTGGCTGTCAGACATTTTTCTCCTATTTTAAAAAATGCCAAATACAAACTAAAATTTTCACAAAAAATATATTTTTTTTTAAATGAAAAAAAGTTTAATTCCAGTGTAAGAAGAGTGTAAGACATTGTTTCCATGTAAACTAAGATTGACCTAGACAGTTCAGAGAGGTTTTATAACAATGTTTACTTGATTTTCAATGAGCTTATCACTTTAGGTACAATAGATTTTTTACATGGAAAACCACTAATTGTCTTGAGTCACCATAAAACACATTTACACTTTTGAAATAATATTCTACTCAGCACTTATTTTTAACTAGATATTAGGTTTGCTTATATAATAGAATTTTTATCCCTTCATCATTATTTCTTACTTAATACATTATTCTTGTCTTTCAAAGAAGCATTCCACGTGATGCGTACATCTTTAACCGCAGTTGGAGATTTAAACTCAGTTATCACGTTAGCAAAAATGCTGTATCTCATCAGTTCTTCTTGCAGAACATCAGCAGCACTCGCTGAGTTTGTAAAAACAATTGTGTTCTTTTCTTGAGCATCTGTTTCAAGAAAACCTAGATCAGTGGTAATAAAATAAAGATTTAAAAAGACGCTCACTAAATTTATGTCATAAAAGCTTTTCTAGATTTTTTCAAAGACTTTTGACTTTTTGATGAATTTTTAGGGATATTTAGATCCAAAAACCAAAAAACCAGAAAATTTTTAAACAACTAAACGCTTCAATTAAACACAATAATACCAAGAAGATTCTGAAAAAATCATAAAAAAGAGAATGAACAGACAAGAGCAAATTAAAATGCTTTATAATTTGGACAAAAAATGCTTACCAATTAAATATTCTAAGCGTTCGTTGGAATTAAACAATTGCACAACCATTGGAACTTCTGAAAACAAGGCTGCTTCGATTTTATTACCTATAACTACTAATGGATCAGTTAAATAACTGCTCATAAATGACCTTATCCCATATGACCATTTATTTGAAATCACAATAATCTGCTGTAATGAGCCTATTCTATTACGTTCTTTCAATGTTTGTCCATAAATTCGCATAAGCATTTTAATTTCTTCCGTGAATTTTTCAACTAAAATATCTGCATTTTCAAAAATTATATGACAAACTCGATTAAGATTAGTAAAGCCATTCATTATAGCTTTTAACAGAGCAGGCATAGTGATAATGAGAATTTCACAGCCATTGATCAGTCTTATATTGCGTTCCTCTGTGTTTTTCATGCCACCATAAAATATATCTACACGGACATTCTTTTTGTAGTAGCCAACAAGTTCAGAGCAAACATCAAACACTTCCTGGGCTTCACTCCAATCAGAAACACATATTAGAACAAATGGCTAAATAACAAAAAAAAAAATTCAAAACTAAATAAATTTCTATGCATTTTAATAAATTATTAGTTTCTGTTCAACCATCTGGGTAAATATCTGTTGAAGACATACACCAGCAGGAATTTGCTTGGTCAGTTTCCTTAATTCTGTATAAATGCTGATTTAGATTAAAAACATAACATTTTGAGCACATACTAAAAAGAGTTATTAATTGTACTTTGAACTTGATTGATCTCAAACTTAAGTAAAAATTATTGGGCACGAAAACGAACAACTACTGACATCTAACCAGAGAACAAAATCTGGTAAATAATAAATTAACCGTTAAGTTATGAAAAAAAACATAATTATAAATAATTATAATTATATTAATTATTACAAATAATTATAAATAATTATAAATTATCTATTGTGCAAATGCAATTTCTTTCTAGTCATATGCCTTCTAAAATATCTTAAACCTTTGTGCGCAATGGGCAAAATTCTAATGTATAAACTATAGACCAGCCATTAAGCAAAAAAAAAAAAAAAAAAAAAAAAATTGTCATAACTTCTGTTATATAAAGTGTAGAAGTGAGGTATTTCATGACAGCCAGTACTTCTTCTTGTGGTAGCAGAGTTAACTCACCTATTCTAAGATGTTACAAAGTGAGGAACAAATGGGAAGACGCAGGTTTTTTCATTTAGTAAGATAGAAGCAAGATTACTGAGATTTTCAATGTTTTGCTAGTTAACTTTGCTTAACATAACGGTGGACGTCTTACAACTAGCAGAGGATTCATCTTCCAGAGAGAATAACTACCAGAAAAACAACCAGTCACATTCTAGCTTTTTGATTATATTTAGAACTAAATTTTTGATTTCAATTACAATTAAAACAATTTATATTCAATGCGGGTTAAATAAAGCATCACCAATTTATCGGCCAAAAAACACGCTCATATTTCAAGAAAACACAAGCTTTTAAAACCCAGTAAAGTTCTACTAATGCTATATGTAAACACATGAGTCAATGTGTAGTTCCAGTACCTATTATTACATAAACCAAGAAAAATTATTATGGAAGAATTTTTTATTATTTATTATTTGATAATAATCACAGAACATAAAATAACATAGCAGTGCAACGATTTCAAAGAATTTGTTTTTGTTGGCCAATAATTGTATATTATAAAAAATTTAAAGTATTCCTCATAAGATTAAAAGTATTGCTTCAGTTACATTTGTGTTGTGGATTTTAAGTAAGCTATTAAGTAGGTATTACAGAAGAAAGTAAGTGCGCAATGTTAGCAGAATGCGTTTCTTATTACGATTTGAAAAATGATTGATTTGAATGGTTTGAAAAAACAAGTACAAATATGATGTTTTTTTAGCCTTTGCGTGTGCCATTTTTAGAAATGGAGGGTAAAAATGTGCAGACTAAAACTTCAAAATAAACAACTCAAGAAGAGAGTAAATGTTTTTAAAATTGTAGGACGTTACAGTAACCAATGCTTTCATATAGATACACCTGGTACTTCTTCAATTCAGCGTATTTTGCTCTGTTTATAGTAAAATTAAGTAAAAGTTACGTTTTATTACTCTCCTTGGCTATAGTCAAGAAATTTTGCATTTAAAGACCTGAAGGCAGCTTTGCCAATCACAAAAAATTTTTTATATAACATCATGCTTGTAATTTTCTGGATGAAATTTGACCCATTCATGGGTCTAAAACCCAAGAACTAGAATATAATAGCTGGGCGTATGGACCAAGACACCTTTGGCAGGCATTTCACTTAACACAGTTGTAAACAAAAGCAATCAACAGAATTTTTGAAGTTTCAAGAAAAAATGGCAAATAGATGGATAAATTTCTAAAGTCTTATCAAAATATCAGAAGGTCCCAAAATCCCTTAATGAAAAATTTAGGCCTTGTGTATAAGGATCAATTATGCAAAACAGACACTTTTTAAGGTAACACAAGCAGGATGGACTCTAAGACTATTGAAAATAAAAAGTAAAAACTTACCCCATTTCCTTTTCCCAATGATCTATACCTAGTATCAAACTCAACAACATTTTTTAAAACAGGTAACATATAAGAAACAATTCGCGAATCATATTTCCTATTTGGTTCAGAAATACCAACTATATGACGCAATGATATTGCTGCTGGATACATATGAGATTGAAACGGTGTAGGAATTTCATAACCCATGTCAATAGCACTTCTTTTCAAAGGCAGCATTAAATTAAGGTCATTAAGTTTTACAAATGGATTCCTTTTGAATTTGCCATATACTAGAATGTCATCATCTTTAGGAACACCAACATGTGTTCCTACTGATAAAGCAGCTAAAACAGGAGAGACATCTAATAAATCTGACATTCCATCATCACCTTCTTTTGGATTCACAAACGAGAATTCTCTTGAAGATTTAGATCTGTTGGCACCATCATCTAACATTCGAACCTGATTATGAGGTGAAAAAGAAACACGTGTGTTACTTAAAGATCTCTCTGGTAGCGGAACATTAGGCAAACCAAAAGTCTTTGTAAGTATTTCAGAAGTCTCTTTACCGAGAAAACTTTCCAAAACCTGCCCTTCATTGACATGATATTCCCGAGAATTATAGGGTACAAATTTCGGAGCAGGTGTGCGCTCCATGTCTGAATGGTCAGAATTACCAGAGCTTTCGCCCAAAAATGATTTTAACGGAGTTGATGGCATATGCCCGTTATTTAATATTTTTAACAAGTCCTCACAATCCTTGTTTACAAATTGTTTATTTCGTTCTTCTTGCTCTCTACGTTTGGTTTGCAACATTGATTGCTTGTATCTTCTCATTGTATCTGATGTTTTATTATCAGAACTGTTTATTAAAGATATATTAGAATTTTGATGGCATGTAAATAAGGAGTTGGTAGTTTTCACTTGACAGGATTGAGTAGTTCTTATATTATGTGTAAATGTAGTATAACAATGTGGCTCTGTTTGCGATGTAGAACTATTTATTATTTGATTCATTGTATCAGTTTTTGATCTCAAAAGATCTAGTATAGAAGAATTTAGAGGTTGTGTATCCTGTAGTTTGTTGGTTGGTGATGTACTGATTTGCTGTGAAGTGCTATGCACAGGTTTTGAAATAGAATTAGCCGGTGCATAATTAGAAAGCCCTGTTTCAAGACTTGAAATGACGGAACCACTTTTAAAACTTGAATTCTGTTTTGCATGAAACATTCCATTGTTAATTATATTAGGGTAATCTATTGAATGATTGCTCGGAGAATGCAATACATTGTCTTTATTGGATTTTACTGTTGTTGAGGTATCAAAATCTTTACTAACTAAATTATCTTTTTCTGAATTATGTGAGTCCAACATGTGCACTGGTCTTGTTGAATCAATTTGATGATTATTGCTACTACGTGAAGTTCGATCTGATTGACTAAGAATGATTTGAGACCGATCAACCTCAACTTCCGGTAACAACACTGCATAATTTTCATCGACTAACCTTTCATTTAAGCTGATAAAAGACTGCCCTTCCTGAACATACAGATGAACTTTTTTTATACAGTCTGCCGTCTGAGATATAATTTTGATGGCTATTTCCTTTCCTAAATTCAAGAAAAAATTTAACATTTTACAGCATGCAGATTACGACAGATGAATTAATATCAGTCATGGTCCAGTTATTCCCTCTCACAAATTAAACCAACCTTAAAATGCACTTAATGTTCACACAAGTCACACGACAATAATTTCAAAAATGGTGGCAACTGACCTTCTTTAGTCTTAGTTTGCTTAGAGTAAAAAAAATTTGTTTATTGCTCGTGTTAAATAGCAAAATGGAAAAACAAGTGATCTTCAAAATGAAAAATAATGTCGCTCATGATAACTATGTGGACCTTTAATACAAAATTTGAATCATCTAAATTATGATTTCTAAGAATGGCTTTAAAATGATTTCAAGCACACTGCTAATACCGTTTGCATTAGAGGTTTTCTAGAATGGTAATATTTTCGTAAATAGCTTACAGAAAAAATTTCTAAGAATGGCTTTTTTCAGTATTATATTTTTCAGTGTTGGCAACAGCGCATTTCAAGGGTACAAAATATAGCAATAATAAACGCAAGTCAGCAGTGAATCACTTTATTCAATATTAGGTCCTAAAAATATCAAATGTACAAACCCCTTTATCTAAATTTAACTAGGCCATTAAAATTTGGAAACCTCAAGAGAGTCGTAAAAAAATATTTTTCCTGGAGTTTGACTCCTCTAAATGCTAGTCTATTTAGTTAGTAATTTGTGTTTCATTCATTTATTTTGTGTTTTATATAAAGGTTTTATAATATTTATTCAGTTTAAATCAACTTGCTATGTCCCCAGGTTTATATAAGCCAAAGTAAAATAATTACATTAAATATGTAAATTACAAGAAAAGAATTCAAAATTTAATCGGATAAAAATATTGAACCTTTGAAGAAGTTCATTCCAGAAATTACTAACCTTCGACAAGATTCTCCACAAAATGTGTGGCGGAGTTATCCCAGTGACACACTTTTCTAAAATTAAAAATTATAATTTAAAAAGGAGAATTTTTTAAAATCTAATGAAAGCTAAAACTGAATTGAATAAGTGTAACAAAAGGGGCTTATTGACAAAAAAAGAAAAACAAGACCAGATTGTAATTGAGGATTTTTGAAATCTCACCTAACCTTTAACTTTAAACTACCTTCTTCCACAACCTTAAACATGCGTAATTATAAAATTAGACTCAAACTATCAATATTTCAAGGAAAAAACATTTCGGGTGTTTTAGGCTTAAATGTGATTATTCTATTAAATTAATCACCCCTTCCTTTTTACACTAGTGGTTACATGAGTTGATTTTTGCAGTCAAGTTATGCTTTTATGACGCAAATAAAAAAAATAAATAGGGCTTATATAAGGATCAAATATAATTACATTTACTCTAGCGTTTTTAATGAAATCCTTACTTGATGTATTGAATATAAGATATTATTAGCTAGCCTTAATAAGAGGCATTCTATATTACAACATTTTATAAGAGGAAAATAATTTTTTTTTTTACGTAATGTAACGCTGACGTGGTGCTGACATGGTGCCGACGTGTATAACATATATTAGATGCCCACATTGGCATTATTTTTTCTTAATTCAGAGTGCTGTAATCTTCTAAAATAATTGATTCATCAGTTTCTGAATCAATGACGAACTCTTATTCATTACCAGAAGAGGAAACATTCAAAGATGAAAGATTTGAATAATCATCCAGTCCAAAATCTATAACTTCTGCAGAACTCAACAATTTTTATTTTTTCAAAGATGCAATAATTATTGACGTAATTGTTGTATAGAAGCCATTTTAGGCTTAAAAAATCCACAGAACATTCTAGATTGAAAACTTCCAGGTTTAAAGTGCGTTAGGCCAATATTAACAATACAAAGAGGCTCTAACCACCACACACCCTTGATGCGTATTATTACGGCAATACGGATACTATGAAAAACAGGATCGTATTATTATGGCAGTTACTCTTAAAGGGTTAATAAACATTTGTGATAGAGAGGAAGTCGTCAGATTTTTATGTTTTTAACTCCAACGGGGAAGTTTCTTTTAGCGTAACATTGAACTGTTCAAAAAAATATATTTTGATTGGTTCTCAAAATGACAATGTTTCCAGGAATGGATTTGCTATTTTATAAAAATATATTTTTGATTCACATCTTCAAACGGTTCACAAATCACTTAATTTGATTCCTGACATATAAAAAAACTTACCTGATATTTTGTCATAAATATTTTCAAAATTTTTCAATTTTGTATATATAGAAATAATACTTAGACTTAACCATTTGTGTGTTGTGCAACTGCCAAGATTTAGATGTTTTGAAAAAATTCCATGCCCAGTATATGCTGGTATTTGCCCGCTTTTATTTTGACGTCGTTTTTCGTCCTGTAAATGCCTTCTAATAGACTGGGGACTGATTTTTCAGTATTTTTCGTCATCAGTGTATTTAGGAGTGCTTTGTCATGCTGTCAGCTGTTCAAAATATTGGAGATAAAATGCTAAAACACTAAAAATTCGGAGCTTCCCTCTACTTCATTTTCATCCAATTTTAATGAAAACGTAGATGAAATAATCTTAAATGAAAACAGTGAAAATGATCAGTGAAGAATATTTTAAATTAATTTTTAGTGATAGTGAGTAGTCTGATTTTTTGGCTTTTCAGACACTGAAAATTAGGAAAGGATTCTTTTTTTCAGATAATTATGATGTTTGTTTTGCTCCAACTTCTAAAGTATCTAGTGACATCCCTCCAGATTTTGATATCAACAAAGGGAAAAATATATTTTTCTTCGGGAAAATGTTCACCTATCACCATTGTTTAAAGCTTTACCAGGCATTGATGTTGAAATGCCTGAAAACCCAGTTGAGATGGATTTTTTAGATTTGTTCCTAAATGATGAACTGCACAAGAGTATTACATTAGAATCAAATATTTATGCTTTTGATTATTTATTAAAAACCCAAATAAAGAAACACCCAAGTTTCAATTTATGGCGAGAAAATAGCATGAATGAGAATAATTTACATTTCTTTACCTTAACCTTTTTTATGGGCATCGTAAAAAAGCTCAATAAGGAATTATTGGTCCACTGACCCGGTTTATGGCACAGAATTTCCAAGAACAGTCACGAGCAGGAATACCTTTTTTAATATTAGATCTTTTCTTCACTGCTGTGAATTTGGGAAATTGGGGAAAAGTTTGAGTTTAATATAGATTCCAAAAATCTGGGTTCCATGACAACATAATGCAATCGATGAAAACACAATTCCATTCAAAAAAAATATTCAAACCCAAATAAACGCAAATAAGCCTGGTAAATACGTAGTTTTTAACCTATTATTTAATGAAGAAACTTGCTTGTGGCAATGTTCGGCTATGAAAAGGGCTGCCCAAGGACTTCGTTTCTTACAAATTCCAAGTGAAAGGTGACCATAAAATCATAACCTATAGCATGTAACACTTTTTTCTACTGGATACTGTTATAATATGTTTGAAACAGGGAATTTGGACTGGAAAACAAAAAAAACGAGGAAAATTTCATAAATACAACAAATAAATACAATAATACAGTAATTAATCGTATTTTAAACCTTTCGATGGCAAATGCCTACGTGTTGTGAACTTAAAGGTTCGAATTAACGACCATCATTGACCTATTTCCGTGTTGCTGGTGTGAAGCAAATGGTTCAAAAAGCTAATCTCACTTCTAATCCTAAAGTCCATAACCCTACAGGTGTTCTGTCAGTTCAATAATTATCAGGTCGCCACTTTATTGAAAAAACTGTTGCTTCTAAGAAGAAAAATGCATTCAGTCGTTCTTGTAAAGTTGTTGTTCCTGCTCTATTGATGAAAAAGCAGGGGTAAAGTCTGAAAGGCCTGGGCGTGAAACATCATATCAGTGTTCACAGTGCTAGATTTCTCTGTGTTTATCCCTTTCCCATAATTAAAGGACTACATTGCAAAACATATTTTACAGAAAAACAAATAAAGATATAAAAACCCTATTTCAAAAGCCGGAACTGAAAGCTATTTTTAGAAATCGTTAGATGTTTATGTTTATATCTGGGACAACAACATAGCTCAATAACACATTTATTTTTATTCAATTCTTCCAAAAATTATCTTTTTTATGAATTTTTTTTTAAAGGTGTGTGAATATGAGTGGGCTGATGCTTTTTTTTTTTTTTAAGACAAAGGTATAAGCTAAAAAAATGAGCCCTCACTGAACTTGTCCACTTTAATCTAACAGAATTTATGACCAATTGTGTAAAGAGAGATTTTGTTGTTTTTTTTTGCACAAAAACGGCTGGAATAAAACGTGTGCATTAGAACGTCTGCGCGCAAAGTGTGAAAACGACTGAGCTGACAAATTAAAATATATTTCAAACAAAATTTATTTCTTGAAAAGATATAAATATAAGATATAAGATTTTTTAGCAAAGAAAAAAACAATAAAAAACTTCAATTTGAAGAGAATTCCTTTCGAATTGAAGTACTATTGCTGTTTTTTTTTGTAATGTGATCCATTCACTTAAAAATTGTAGAGGTTCCCCTTAACCCATCACATCTTTTTATTTAATACGTAAAAACTTCCGTATGATTGAATTTTTCAATACCCAAGTAACCACAGCAGCATTTTGCATTAAAATTAAAGACAAATTTTTAAATAAATTTTAAGAGTTCTGTTAATTCTCAAAGAAAAAAATATTTAAAACTTTGAAGGTTTGACTAAACAGCTATATTTTTTTAACCAAAGATATCCAAAATCTCTAAGATCCAACAAAAAAAATAACAAAAAAATATCTGTGATTGTCATAGTTTATTAGAGAGAGGGAAGCATTAATAAATAGAAACAACTTGAGGAAATATGATTATGAATGTTAGGGACTTACTGCATTGACATTTGCAATTGGGAGTTAGCAGTTAGTGTAACTGGAGCTATCCCATCTAGAACACATTGCATAACTTGCTGAGGAAACGCTTCTAACTCGGCATTCAAACGCCTCATTCTAAAAAAAAAAGTTAATGATTAAGTTGGCAGTGGCACAGTGGTAGCTCATACGCTTTACATACGCTAAGCCCTCAGTTCAAACCCTATCATGGGTGGTGGTCACCTTTTAAACAAGTTTCTATGATCTCCTGCCATTAGATAAATAAATAAATTTTTAAAAATAAGTGAGTCAGTAAAACATTTTTTAAAAAATTTGTGTTAGGATATAAATCGAACAAAAGCTTTTGGATAGCTGTAACCACTTTGGTTAAAATAAATTTTAATTGTAAATATTTTCTCGATATAGCAAAATAAACTTCCGGAAACTGCTGCAATCTTTAATTACATAATAGACATATTGAAATTTTTTTATAAATTTGAAATTAATTTTAACAATATATTAAAAGGTAATTTTATACTTTTGTTTTGTTTTGCTATTCAATTAAAATAAAAATGAAATATTCAGTCCACAAAGGTACTTTTCGGTATATCAGATTAACGGTGATTGATTACTATTAATTTGATGTCTCGTGTTAACTTTGTGCGAGTCACATAACTAGTATTACCAGAAAATGATTTCCTGGCCAGCATTCTAACAAAAATCCATAACTGTTTTTTTTGCAAAACAACACTAAAACATGTTGACCATGGAATTTTTAAATGATTCCTAGGAGATTCCCAAAAGTATTGCATAATTTGTGTAGACATTTTTTTAAAAAATTATAGAAATTTCCAGATGATTTAGCAAAAAATTGCTGACAAATGTGTTTTTAATGTGTTGCTAGGCATTAATAATTGTTCATAATTTAACTTCTATAATGCAAAAATGTTGAGAAAATAATAATGAACGATCAATTACAGCCACATGGGATATTAATTTTTTGTTTGTTTCCATTTGAGGCTTTCATAAATACCATGCATATTTATTTTATTTATAAACTTGTTTTTGTTATTTTACACTTAACAGAAGAAAAGTTTTAATTTCCCGTAACTAAACAAAAATTGTTATAGGCTATTGAGAAAATTAATTACCTTGCTTTTGTAATACAGACAATATAACCTTCATCCACTAAAAAGAGCCTATAATAAAATTCATAATTTCATAAATCAACCAATACTTGACCTTTTTAGATTCATAATAATGCATGTAATACTGCATGTAATACTGCATGTAGTACTGAATGTAATTACTGCTCAACAAATAAAATATGCGGATTATATCTATTTGAAAACACCAAAAATAATTTTACCAAGGAAAGATATTAATTCCTGTTTTACACTAGAGGAGGATTAGTGTAAAATTCATTAAAAATTTCTTTTTGTATGTAAAACAAAATATTCAAGGACAATTTTGCCATTCACACTTAAAACTTCAATTTAAACCATGCTACTAAAACTAGCTGAAAGGAAGGCTGAAGATTCATTTGATTTAAAAGAAAAGATTTCCATAGGACATCAATTTTAAGGGACGCTAAAGCCCTAGATTAAAAATATATTTTTTTAAAAAGAATACGGCTTATAATCTATTTCAAAAGCAAATTGGATTGAGAGAACAACTCAGGATTTATTTTACAGATCTGTACTACTTCAACTAACTATCCTAAATGCATAAAAAGATTAGTGTTAAGGCAACACCTATTATTTGGTTCGGTCAATTCATATTTGAACAATTGAATATTTGAACAACAAAGCTGAAATTATCGCATTGTTTTTAGATGAATTTATAAAAAGTATTTACTTTGCAATAAAACCTCCAGAACTTTGATAGAGACATATTATCTGACCACGATACCACAACTTCTGCTCAGAACCACCAATAGATGTATACGCTGCGCATAACTAAAACATTGAGACAAATTTAATATTGTTTGGGTATATCCAGAAAAATTTTGACTTTGGTTTGGGAGTTTAAATTATTACACCAAAATATTCATGTGTTTATTTAACTGAAATATTCTTTCTTGTGATATAAATGATCTCCCCAAAATTCTTTGGATATGTCACTGTATTGGATCTCCAAGTTTACAACAGGTGCTTTGACACCAGAAAGGGATAATACTGTACTTAATACCTATAGTACAGGATTTTTTTCAGAAAATGAAAAATTAAAATTAAAAATTACATTGTTAATAATTAAACCAATGTAACAAATTACTACCTACACAATCATTACTGATAATTTGACTTGCTTTAGGTCTGATTTGTTTGTTTTGATAATTTTGTTTTTAGTTACGGTAACATCGGCCAAAATGATATCTTATGAAAACTTGGGAAAAAAAAAAATCCTGTTTTTTTAAAAAATTACAAAGCATGAAACTCATCTGATTGTTCCTGCTTTTCTAAAAAAAAATTCATAAAAAGTTAGAAAAAAGAGGTTTGAAGAAATTTTCTATTTTCTAAGAGAAGACACTGATACAATTTATTCTGAAACAAAATTATGAAAAGTTTCTTTTTTAGGCAAATCCCAGAAATCCAAACCAAAATTGAGCAATGAAAAATTAAATTTCCTTTGCGATTTATAGAATTCAAATTGAAAAAAAATTTTTTATCATTTTTTTAATTTTTAAATTACAAAACAAGAGTTTAATTGGGAAGAAGACATGAGGAAATTGGGAAGAAGATGTGAGGAAACTGGAAAGGGAAGAAGACGTGAGGAAATTGGGAAGGGAAGAAGATGTGAGGAAATTGGGAAGGGAAGAAGACGTGAGGAAATTGGAAAGGGAAGAAGACGTGAGGAAATTGAGAAGGGAAGAAGACGTGAGGAAATTGGGAAGGGAAGAAGACGTGAGGAAATTGGGAAGGGAAGAAGACGTGAGGAAATTGGGAAGGGAAGAAGACGTGA
>JAUZNK010016395.1:0-21993 GCA_035046665.1 Euphysa ruthae | reverse complement strand
AAGTCATTTACCACAAATTTACTTGTTTTTAATTACTCTTAAAAACCCATAAATATACGTAGTATCGAAAGAGTTAAAGTACAATCAAATTGACTATATCTATAAGTTGTAATTAGACAGAATTTGCTTTAGTTTGATAAATAGAGTAAAAACAATTAATAATTAAAACACTTAGTCCTAAAAAATATAGTGAATATGTGGGACGAAAAAAGACTAAAGGAGTAACAAATTTCATATAAAAATAAAAAAACTAAACAGTCTAAAACACAAATAAACCTTGCTAACGCCAGTGTTCCAAGAATATGGAGATACGATAATAAAGGCATTTCATACCCTTATAGCCTGGTGCACAGCTGCATTGAAAGCCGTCAATCAAATCAAAACACGTTCCGTTATTTAAACATGTCGTAGAATTACAATTATTAATGTTGATCTCACAGTTTGTTCCATTCAATCCAGTCAAGCATAGACATATATAACCATCCCTAAAATAAAAAAAGTACTACTTTGAAATTACAACATAAATTCTACTTTAATACAGTTTTTAAAGTAGTTAGTGACGCAAGACGTTTTATTTATGCAAATCTACAGATTAGAATTAAAAAAGAATCATGCTTTGATATAATTCTGTAAGAATAATTAGATTGATAATTACAGCAGAAAAATGATAGAAATTGACTAAACATACCCCCATTTTTGTATTAATAACCTGGGTTTCATGATTCTTAGGTATTTTTTTCAGGAATATTTACAATGGTGGAGTTATTATCACTCAACTAAAGCCAGTAAAGTTAAGTTGTTTTGTACTAAAGCTTCAATGAGGACTCACTAAGTAAAAGTTTTTTAGTATTTTGCTACTCAGTTTCTTGACCCTGGAATACACAAAAAAACAATAGCTAAACTAAATGCTCATTAGTTGTTAAAGGGACATAGACATAGAATACCTATTATAAAAAGACGTCTTGTTAAATGGCTGATTTTTTTCAATCATTGCGGTTTCATTTGATTTCTGAACGCACTGACTTTCGATAGTATTATTAAAGATACAGGGGTTTGGTTGACATTCGTTAATATCTACAGAGCAGTTTTCTCATTTAAAACCAGGCAAACAGTCACAGGTGTATTCTTGAAGAGTTTCTGTACATAAAGCTCCATGCTGACATGGTGATGAGGCACACCATTCAATGTCATTTTCACAATTTGTCCCATTAAATCCCAGTTTACACTCGCATTCATAACTGTTTAAAAGATCATGGCATGTTGCATTGTTTTGACATGGGTTTGGAATACATTCATTTATTTCTTCAGAACAATTTCTTCCTTTAAATCCTGGCAAACACGTACAGTTGTAATTGTTTATCTCATCAATACATGTGGCATTATTTAAACAATAACCAAGAAGACATTCATTGCTTTCAATTTCACAACGTATCCCCTCGTATCCCGGGTGGCAATCACATGTTTTTTTTGCATCGCCAAGTTCTTTGCAAGTTCCATTTTTGCAATAACGTTCATTATTATCCTTTTCGTAAACACGACACGCTTCAAATACATGCTGGCAAAATTTACCTGTAAGAACAAAACAGTAAGCAAAACTCATAACTAAAACCTTGTATAATATAAGTACCAAAAATTTTTTCTAAAGCTGTTTTCGGACATCCAAAAAGTTTTAAGTCAGTCACGATGGCTAAGTATATTTCCTTCTTGAAAAATATTTTGTATTAAATTGATCAGAAAATCATTAGAATTTATATAATAAATGGAAAACAATGCATTGCAGAAAGTACTAAAAAAAAAAAACGACAATTCTAAGATTTTTATAAGTGCTGTATGTGGAATAAGTGTGATAAGAGTTATTTCAATAACCTTACATATAATGAAAGCCTAACTCAAGGTGTGCGGAAATCAAATATGACTGATATTAAGCTTTACTAACCAAAGTAGCCTTCAGCACAGTAACAAAAAAATTTTGAAGGGATATTATAACATGTTCCACCATTATAACATGTTGTTATTTTACATTCATCAACATCCTTACTGCAAAATTCACCTTCAAATCCAGTGTCAGTACAGTTACAATAAAATGAACCAATAGTATCAATACACACACCTAAAAGAAAATATCAGTTAAGAAGGTCATGAAAAAATAATTTTAGGTGACGAGTGAAATATACAGTTAAAAATTTACCCTTTCCACTCTTATCAAAATCTGACAAAATGTGTAAAACATCAACCTAATGGTAAACATCTTTTATTAGACCTATATATGATAGAAATTTTTCTGAAAACGGTGGTACGATAACTTACCAACCATTTAAATAGTAATTTATATTTATTTATCTATATTCATTAATAGCATATTTATCCTTGATATAATTTGCCTGTTACAATCAAATTATTAGTTGACATGTTTAGCTAGGCAGATTAAGTCATGAAAAGAATCGAATGTTGGTCAAGGGGTTTTTAAAATGTTTTTCTATGCAAAGAGGGAAGAAATTAAAAATCAGATTTTTATTTCAGAAATTTAGGAAAAATCAAGGTGGAATGTTTTTTAAAAAGAGAAAAGAAAAAATACCATCGACACATGGATTTTGGTCACATTCGTTGATGTTTTCCGAACAATTTTTACCAACAAAACCTTTGTTACAGGTACAATTGTAGCCACCATTAGTTTCATTGCAGATACCATTGACACAAGGATCATCTGGATAACAAAGACCAATTTTATGTTGGCAATTGATACCACCATAATCTTCAGTACAGTTGCATTTGTAACCTGAATTTATATTGAATGAAATTTTGAAGTATATCTCCACCCTGTTTGCAATGTATAATAATGATAAAAAATTTGCTAAATAGACAATCAAACAAATAAAAAATAATTAAATACTGGTACAATTGTCTTAACCTGGGGGGAAAAGAAACCATGACCTCATATTTATTGCAGGTTCAAGGGGGAACCTGGACTAATAAATGTATATCGTATGTTTGAAAAGAAATGAAAACCCTGGCTAATAAATATATCACAGACTCACTTTCCCAAATGAGAAAATTTCATGAAAATTGAAGTGATTTGAATTGCATTTATTTATTTGACAGTTTGTTTACAATCTAAGAGCTTGTGACACATTTTTACTAGAAGGTTTGAGCCCTGACAGGTACAAAAATACACATATTATTAACCCATAAGCATCAGATATGAAACTTTGTTCAAATAATCTACAAAACCCGATGGATAAAAAAAACATTAAATTTAACATAAAAATTGCAGGCAAAGATTAGTTCAGACCCACCGCTAGGGAAATCATTTTTAGCTGATTTACCCCATAAGACTACAATACAAATAATAAATAATTAAATCTAACACCGAAATCACAAGAAAAGACTAGGTCAGACCCTATTTAAATAAATAGATACTTATATTTTTATAAAACATATAAGATTACACTTTATATCGCCTATATTGTATAAAAAGCACACCTTCAAGTAAAGAAAAAAAGTAAACACACTTGCATAAATTCAGTGCAGAAAGTTTAAGATAGCTTCAAACAAATGACGGATTGGAAATAACTATAACTATAACTAAACAATAAATACAACCATAAATATACAATAAAGGTGGTTTTTTTCTATATTTAGAATTAATCACAATGTTTACATTATTACTTTGCAAATTAGTATTGTATTAGTACCCTAAAACCTTTAATGTAGAGCTTTTACTGTTACCAATATGGCTGGTAATGTTTAGTTTTATAGTACGGGGATACTTAGCAAAATAGTAGATAGATAGATAGATAGATAGATAGATAGATAGATAGATAGATAGATAGATAGATTAGATTTGATGTCCTGACTTCAAAACTTTATATTCATAATTTTCCAAAAAAATGACAATTTTCATAATTATTCTTTTCAATCCTGGAAACATGTTCCCGGAATCAAAAGTTTTGTGTTTATTTTAGGAACTGTGTTCCTGAAATTTTAAATCAGTTCCCATTTTAAGATTTTTTAATTACAATATGTTCCAGAAAAAAAAAAAAAATTTTTGTTTTAGAAACTCCAAATAACGTTTAAAATACATGCGCATAAGCTTGATATATGATATAGTCATATATCAAAAAGTATAACAAATAGCATGGCTTCTGTACCAGAGTTAAATTTCAAAACGAGAGTATTTCAGATTTGGTTAATTCGATGTATCAAAAAAAATTTGAGGAAGCAAAAAAAGTTTTTATTTGTATCTAGTTACTGTTTTCAAACAAAACGATTTGGTTTTGATGGTTTATATGGAAATTCCTATGGAGGTCACTAAGCTGCCCAAAATTACTATAGGGTATAATTTGATAGAATATACAATGTGATATGAAACTATCTACAAGATATTACAATGGGATGACAATAATTAGTTTAGCTTATTTTAAAGGAAATTCCAATAAATTTCGAAATATATACCGTTAAGTGGTGTATTTTTCTAGAATTGTCTAAAAATTTAAAGCCTTCATGGAAAATCTAATGTTTACTAACTTCAATCCATTTATCAGGTCATTGCATTTTAAATCTGTTAGGTGCGTATCTTAAAGGTTAAAGCCGTTAACACATAACCGTAAAATAGCATATAATATCTATCTATATAAATTTATATTTACATAAATATTTATATAAATTTATATTCACATAAATATTTGGTGGTGTACATATAACATCAGCTATCAATTTTATGAATTGGACATCAAATTTGTCCTTTGTGTGAGTTGAACATATTGTGAGGGTGCATAAAACCGATAAAAACCAGGAAAAGGTTTAAAAAGTCAGTTTTACTTAAATGCAAAAAGAAAGGTACTGCCAGATGATATGACATGTAATTTCGGCATAATTATATAAACCTACAGCAGCAGCAGGGGTAACTGAAATATTGAACTAATTTATATTTAACAAAATCATTAAGCTGCTGTTTATTAATATTGTGTTCAGTATTTTTGTACACAAAAGTTGGTTTGGAAAATTTTCGTTTCATTTTATATACACCATACAGCACGTATTTAATTTATGAAGCCCTGCGACGTCTAAAAATAAACCCTGATTAGTATTAAAACTTTTATTCAAATATTGTATTTTAGGTAGCTTTTGTTATCAAAAGTGTAAGCCAGATAGTTGTTTATAAGAAAATTGCAGAAACTCATAGAGGATAATGCTAAGCTTATTTGACCAGAAGAAATTAAAGCTTTTGATGAGTCTGAGTTAGTAAAAACTTGCAAAACTCATTTCAACGAGCAATCTATTTACAACTTTGGCCCTAAAATGAAGTTTCACTACAAATGTTTGGGCATATATAATTACATTTTTATGCTTGGATAATGGTTCTCGAGCAATACTTTGTAGCAGAATAATTCAAGGTTATTTTAAAAGAATCTTTTTGCGGAAATTATGCACAGCACAGGAAGGACCTGCTTCCATTCGTTTCAAGAAATCTTGGAAGCAACTTATTCTCATTATCATTATCTCCATATAAAATTAGATCGCTTGTCAACCAAAAAGATGGAGATAAATTTACAAGTTACAACGGTAATGCCATGTCATCTTCTATGTTAACCACACAATTCAACACTTTTTGAACAAAAGCTTTAGGTAAATCACCCTATAGAATCACAAAAAACGCCTCTTTGATCCAAAAAAAAACAGTAACAAGGGAGTAACAAAGGGATCAAATCTTAATCTTAAAGCCAAACGTTATTTATCGTATAAAAGTTACTGAAACTTTTACATTTTTTACACAAAAAGTTTGATGAAAAGTAAATGTAGCAGAAAATTAAAAAGTTCTTGCAATTTTACACTAAAAATTATTTTATGGACCTTCTTTTTCATGTTTTTTTTTTTTATTTTTAATTTACATTGACTCTTTACATTTTTAACTAATTTTTTTGTTATGAAGTACACATTTTTTTTTTTTTAATAAAAAAACCTGTTTTTGACCCCAGCCTTGAATTTCTTAGCAATTGCTAAATTTGAGGTTGAAATTTTCTTAAGAATTTCGTAATTTTCTTTACTCCCCTGCAAGACGTAGTCGTATATTGATAAACAGGACGTAAATTTTAATTTTCTTAAGATTTGTTGATAAACTACAATTTTTATTGTTTATGCTTATTTATTTTCTGGCTGATGTTGCAAAGGTATGTATAGTTTATATTCTAATCATTTTGCTTACGTAAAATATATCAGATGATTTTGGGCAGGATGAATTGAAATATATACGTATGTATATAAACATATATAATAGATAGGGGAAGGCATTTGGTAAGGGTTTTTTAATTTTCTGGATAATTTTCTAACTATGCTACATATTGAAGATTGTTGTTTTTCAAAAGTGAACAATAAATCAGGTTTTTGAAGAGGATGTTGGCTAGAATTTGCTTGGATATTGGTATGCAATATTTAGAATCTATATAAACAATATATATATATATATCATACCATAGCTACAATATCAAAAGCCACAAATAATTATATAGACGTTTAAATATTCATTCTAAATTAAAATATGTTTTGGCTGAAAAGGAATAGATCAAAGCTATGTGGTGTTAGCGGTATAGACTAAGTGTATATTTATGAAAGATGATTCCTTTTTTGTGGTGTTAGCGGTATAGACTAAGTGTATATTTATTAAAGATAATTCCTTTTTAATACTTTAATTTGTGCTTTAAAAGACAAGAAATCGATCTCTCTTGTATAAAAAGATTTTGAAGTGCCAACTTATGGAATATAGATCTGTTTTAGGCCACTTTGGTTCAATATAAGTCCTTCTTGTTTTAGAATTACTTTTTCGGACACACCTTATATTAAAATTATTGCTTTTTTGTGTGAATAATATATTCTTTTAAAGCCTCTAAAATGGTCTAGAAACCAAAATTTTCTTCACCCCTTAATCATGGATGGTGGCAGTTTTAATCTCCCCCTTAAACTTTATAGACCTTCAAAGGTCTGTATAACCGCTGGTTTTTCGCATGTGTATTTAATATCATTTATTGGCATAGCGAAATTCTTGTGATCGAATTATTGCTTTGACGGACGTGCCACCCTCAAATTGGAAGGAGTCAAAAAAATGCGATCTTAAATATTAATGTGAAAGTAAAGTGATTATAAACAAAAAAATTTTTTTCAAAATTGTTTTAACAACTTTTTATTTGTGCCAAAATATTTAATATACAGATTTAACCCTACAACAACTGAACAACGTTAGAATTTGACATAAAAATCAACAAATGTTTTTTCATAGCCTACATTTAACCTTTTAAGCACTATTTACTAAATATTAGGGCACACTGATGTAAAAAAACCCTAATTAATTGCACTTCTTGTAAGTATTTTTAGCAGAACCAAAAGCGCTTAATTCTTGATAAAATTTTGAACAAAAAAAAAGTAAAAACTTGCTATTTTAAAGCATTGTTTAAATGCTCTAATAAGAACAACGCCATGAGGCACGTGAACATTTATGTGAAATTAAAATAAAAAGTTAACACTTTTGAGGTTAAACATGAAATATTTAACAAGGCACGCCTTTAAATGAATACAGGGTAAACTAAATCTTTAATTATATGCCAAGCTAACAATTTTAATAAAAAGGTATAAACAGGTATAAATGTTCGATAAAATTGAAACATATGAAGAGTCAAAAAAGCAACACTCAATCAATTAACCTTCGTACAACAAAAATAACCAACAAAAACAACAATGACAACTATACAGTCGAAACCCCAAAATTCAAGTTAGAGTTTGAGAAAAAAAGGTTTCTTTTGCAACGGTCCAAGTCACTACAACGAACTTCTGATGCAAATCAGAAAGGAAAAATGCTATAAAAATTTTTAAAACTCATTAAAAACAGATTTCAAAGACATGATGATTAGATTTTCTTTCTTTTTTTCGGTATAAAATACGTTATTTAAATTTATCTTTTAATTTATTTTCTATTTGTATACAGGACATATTTATAAGAGTAACTATTATGTTTAAATGTAAATCCTGCTAAAACATTTGCCAAATAAATAAATATGGCCTTATTTCATACATATTTTATGCAAAAATAACCAAAAAGATTAAAAAATAATCACTTGAAAGCTTTTAAACATATCATAACGTAATTTTAAAGATCATAACTAACTTTTCCTTAGGGTCATATTGGACTATATGATTGCTACCTAAACTGTTGTAACTACTTGCAAAAACAACAGTACTTCCACAAACAATACTACAACTAACATTGCTTCTTATAAAAAACACCGCCACTGCTTTTTATAGATATATCTGGTCTTAGGTCACTAACTTCTTCAATGCAATCCACACACCAATTTAATGTTTGAAATTTTGTTTATATCACAATTTTTTCTCTTCTTTGAAATTACTTTTTAAAACTTAATCTCAAGATTAACAAATATAAAATTAAACAGTTTTTTCACTGGTTTTGATCTTTTTTTGTTTTCCAATCCATCTAATCACTACCTCTCTCTTATGTCATCCAGTTAGGCATGCAAAAGCAATTTTCATAGGAAATGTTCATCGTGCTAGTTTTATCGGTAAATGACCACTAAGATTAGGGACTCAACTCAAAAAAATAGGGCCGTGGTAATTATGATTGTAATCTGCGGCCCAGCTGGCTTTCCTCAGCTATTGGCTTTTCTTAGCTACTTACCGAAGAGAGGGTCCGTTGTATATAAAAGGTGTATTGAACGACAAACTTAGTTTTCTGCTGACTAATATCTACATATATTGTAGTTGTGTTTGCCAATTTTTCCTAATGTTAGTATATATCATAAAATTGGCTATTAAAGTTTTTTTTGTGTCATTTGAAATCTGGCTTTCACTTTGTGTGTTTCTTTACAACTGAAAAATAAACTACATAACGAAAAATTTATCACAAAACTAAAAAAAAACAAAAAAAAAAGATTTTGAAATTATTTGTCTTCTGTTACCCTTACCAAAAAATTTTCAATTTCGGGTACAAACTGCCATTAGATAGATAGATAGATAGATAGTGTTATACATAATATATATTTCCTTATATTATTACAGAAAATAAAACATAAAAAATAGTCAATAAATAATAATAAACATAATACAATGGTTATTAGGAGGGAGTCACTCGTATCTCATTAAGCTGACCAAAGGGAGTGACAACGAGAAAAATTCCTTTTTTTTATTCAACATTTATGATAAACTAAAATAAATTTACAGTTTAAGCCTTGAATTACAACTTAAGCCTTGAGTATCAATTAAATATAAAATTGTAAAAGAATGATTAAATCAGTAAATGTAAGTATCATGTGGTGAATGTTTATTACAATTTTTTGATGACTTACTAAACAAAGTAAAAAAGTTAAATCACAAACATATTTTATGGAGACATTTTAGAAAATGAATCATTGTGTTTTTTCAAAACATTTTTCGTGTAAATTTGTGTGATTTTTTTTTAATATTTACCTATTGTCTAATATATACATAAAAAGGCAAATCTTAGTGCTCAAAAATTTATTTCAAAACTGAGAAATTGATTCCCACTTTTGTAAAAAAGAGTGAATTTCTCCCACTGATATTAACAAAAAACTGTTCTTTTAGAAAATTTTTACCAGTCAACCAGCAAGGAGGGTAGTAGGACTAAAAATGCCGATGCTGTCAATGAAAAGATATTTTTGCACTTACCAATTCAATTTCAGCAAGGAAACGATGGATCCAGAGTCATTCTATACAGAAATCCGTTGTATCAAAAGTTTATAAAGAAGATGTTGCAAAAGATCTCAAGTTGATCTAGTTAAGTTAGTAAGCATAATTGAAAATACAATGAACTCAATTTCAGACGACTCCAAAGAAGAATATCTTTTTAACATTGGTTCTGGAAGAGCTTCCGATGATCAAACAAGTAAATTCTTGTTAAATGTAGTTGATAATGGTACAAATTCTCGTGACAAGTTTATCAATGAATGATTGAAAGATCCAAAGCCGTTTGAAGAAAGATCTACAAGAACCAAACTACAGACATATACTACCCAAGTATTTAATAATTGTAAATTAAAAGGATCAAATTGTCAAAGTGAGGAAGTATGATGCCTGATTTATTTGGCAGCATAACCTTTATATCTGTAGATAGAAAAATGATATGGTGTTAAAATATCCTCTAACACCCTTGCCTCTGCCTTTGTCTCATATTGATAGGAGTATGTGAAAAACAGCCAAAGTAAAGCTTTTACATGAGCTAGAGTCTCGTATCAAGACAGTCAATCTATTGAATATTGATTTTTTAATAGTTCACAGTATGCTTTTTCCACGTCTTTTTCACTGATCTACTAAAATGGGGAAGGTTTCTGCGTTTATATTAAGGAAGATATATGCCCAAAAAGAGCAATAAATTCTATTTATACTTGACAAAACAGTTTCACCATCTATTAAATATTGTGAAAAGGATGCTAGATCATTAGACAGAATTGAGAAATCAAATTACTGGACCAGAACCAAATAGAACGAATAATTGGTTAAATGCAACAAGAAGTGATATATTTAAAGAAACTTTGTCAGTGTTTTTGGTATCTGCTTGGGAAGAAAACTCTTTGGTAATGTTTTTAGGAAAAAAGAACTGCTAGTAAATTAAAAAAGTAAGTGCTACATATTTAAAGTTCAAAACAACATAAAATCCAAAAAACCAACGCAAAATTCCACACAAGAAGAGGAGGAGAGTGATATCCCGTTCTAAATCAATTACTGATGAAGCAAACGTAGTGATCAGAACTTGGGTACGTAGACATAATAAGAACTGAAGTTAAACTATGGCTAGAAGTAGATTTATTTACGAAAAATACTTTACGTTACATAAGTATCTCTCATATTTATGACAAACTAGGCAAAATTCGCTTTATAAGTCACTTCCCGTATACCATGCATTTTTGGGTTGTGATTATACTGCATCATTTAACCATAAAGGGAAGTTGCGACTTTTCAAGCATCTTGGAATCTGATACAAAGCTACAAGATGTATTTAGCAGAATATAGAGCTAGAATAATACGTCTGGAAAAAATTACAAGCTGAGATCTAATGAAGATTCAACATACAGTGTAAAAAATTGGACAGCAATTTTCTTCCTCCGTATTCTTGTTTTGCGCCAAAAGATCAACTGGACAATATAAGTTGCAGGTATTTGGGTATTATCAAAAGATTCAGTCCCACCCACAATATCCAATGAAGAGTTTGGTTGGATAAAAACAAATGACGGGTACCAGATATGGTTGTTTACATTGGTAGATACCGTAAATGGTTGTAATTTTAAAATGCTTATATATAGTTCATTACACTTTTACTTCATATAATGATTTATGTTCTGAAAATGGTGACAGTGAATCGCGAAAGACGACAGCAACTTTCATGGTGACAAATAATAAAAGGTATACATTTGTTTCAAAAAAAAAGACAAAAATGTTAAAATTGGGTATAAATATTATTTTCTGTTTCTTTTAGTTTTGTCATATCATTATATTTTGTATTATTTACTATATTTTTTTCTTTCTAAAATGTAATCTAATATGTGTTTTCTTTATGTAATAGTTTATATTTTAGTTTGAAATATTTGATTATATGGTATAAAACCTATTTGTTTTAATGGATCCGATTGCACATGAATCCAGAGTTATTTTTGTATATAATGAAAGCTTGTCTCCAATCCAGCGGTCTGTCTGACCTAATCATTTCCCAAGATATAGAAGTTACATTTAATATTTTCCAAATCTGATTGTAGTCTGCTGTTGGTATGATGAATTTCATATCTGATACTTATGAGGTAAAAAATCAATTAAAAATGGTCTACTTTTCCAGAGTCTGACCTAGTCTTTCTTTGTGAATTTTGCGTTAGATTTATGTTTTATTATTTGTATATTAGTCTTCTATCGATGTGCAAAGATTCAAATCTGAGGTATCTGGGTACCAGTCGCCCGTGCCATGATGCAGCTGATATCAATTTTCTTAATTTATAGACTATAAAATTTAATTTATAGACTTAATTTATAGACTATAAAAAAAAATGAGCTCTTGGAATACTAGCAAGATTAAATATATTGCTTATTTCTAATCATCATATGTAAAAAGTAATCTTTTGAATTCTCTATAAAAAAGATTGGCATACAAAGATAGTCTAGCGTTTTCATATTCTAGTGTCCAGCCTAGTTTTACATGAATTGTTTATCGGAGTCCCACTGGTTGCAAAAAGACGATTTCCCTTTCAACATAACCCAAATTTGACAAGCTCAAAAAAAAATCTAAACATATTAGAATTTAAATGGTGTATGGTGTTATAGATAATTTAGCAAAAAGGTAAGACTGAATTTTTGGAAAGTCTCTTTTACTCAAATAGCTATATAGGAAATAATAAAAAATTGTTTACCGTTAACTTAAATATGATAAATAATATATTCTAAACAAATGCTAAAAAAAAAAAATAAGAATATAAATATTTTTAAAAAGTTTGCATTTAAGATAACAGTGAGATTTTTTCAAAAAATCAAACACAGCTGTGATGAAAAATCACATAATTTTAAATTAAATTAAAATTAGCACCATTATTCTAATAATACCACCAAACAACCACATTTAAAATGTCATACTTCTGGTTGACAATTGTTTGCATTATAATCTGATTATTTTTTGGTTTTCTTTTTTTTTCCTGAAATATAATCAGAAATGAGAAAACTTCTACCTAGTAGAGCATGATTGAGACATAAAAAAATGAGAAAACTTAATTGGGGATGATTTAAACAAATTTACCTAATTGGGTATGATTTAGACATTGAGCTCCATTCTTACACAAATCAGTTGCACATGGGTCGACAAATATTGTACAATTTTCTCCAGTATAAGAGGGAATACATGTACAATTATAAGAGTTCACTTCATCTTGGCATTTACCAAAATTCTCGCATGGATTTGGGTTACAATCGTCAATGTTTACTTCACAACTAAAAAAAATTTGAAATAATATAGATGATTACAATGTTCGAGTTTTTGCAAGAAAGACTGATGAAGAAAAATATGAGCGGCTACAAAATCTTTATTTTTGGTGTGATTAGAATTCATCAATTTTAGCAAGACAATGAAAAGAGCAAGTGGAAGAAAAGAAAAAGTGAAAGAAAAGAACAAGCCAATGGAAATAACAAGTCAAACAAAAGAACAAGATAATTTAAAGAACAAATGAAAGCAAAGAAAATTTGAAAGTAAAGAATAAGTCAATGAAAAGAATGAAAAGAACAATTGAATGAATGAATGAATGAATGAAAAGTTAAAGAAAAAAAGAAGTTTTACTATTATTTTTATGGTTATTCATTTAGTATAACGACGGAATAACGACAGAATAATGACGGAATAACGACGGAATAACGACGGAATAATGACGGAAGAGCAATAAAAGTCAAACTTATCAAAAGATGATCACCCATAGCAGGGCTCGAACCGGATGCTTAGTGCATATAAAGCGTATAACCTACCTCTGAGCCACATACCGACGAAAAACAAGTGAAAGAAAAAAAAAAGTGAAAGAATAGTATAAGTGAATAAAAAGAACAAGTGAATGGAAAGAACAAATCAATGAAACATACAAGTCAATGAAATGAAAAATTGCTAATTATCGATCCCTAGAAAGGGAGCTTTCAGACAAAAAGAGGAAAGTAATGATTAATGACTTTGATGGTTGTGATGTTCTGACTAAAATTTCTCCTATTTTAGGGAGATACTAGGCCTAAAAATTTTAAGCTGGGAGAAACAGAAAATACGATTTATAAAAAAGCGTCAATTTTAGAGTAAATTCAAAATAATTTGATGTCAAAGCGTCTGCTTGATAAAATTTAAAAATACCAAAAATGCAGAAATACTTATCAATACTATTATTGTTGGAAGAACAATTTACCAAGTAAAAATCCATTTAAATATACTTTTTGGAACAAATAACAGATGGTTGAGTGACTTGACATAAATAAATTATAAAAATAGCAATTAATACAATTATCAAGAATTTAAACAATTTAAACATCACTTTTTAGCCCAAAGCTGGCTTGTTTCATGATCTAAGGTCTGGACCTAATAAATTTTGAAAGTGGCAAAACATGCGAAATAATTGGAAATAATATCTTTTAACATAAAATAAAATAAAGACAGAATCAAAAACTGTTACTTTAAAAAAAATTGGGAGATGTTATTCATGTACCAAATTTGCAGGTTTTCAGAGCATATACAAGTTTCTAGGAAAAATGATTTTCAGCAGGTGGCTAAAATGGATTAAAAGTTTTCTAAGATCTTAGTTCTCTATATTTAATAAGATATTAAATAGCTAGTTAACATATTTCTAAAAATTAACAGAAAGTATGATTTTACAAGAGCAATATAGGTGATTCAAGATCTTGAAAAATAACTGATTACAGAAGAAGATTAAAAAAGCAGTTCATTTCTTCAAATATTTTGAAGTTGTGATTTTGTAGAAAAGAAGTTTTTCAAAGTCCCAGAAATACCATAGTAAAGAAAAATCATGACAGGTCAACAAGCAATACCTTATGAACAAAAGCGATTCAGCAGCTCTTTAGATATCAAAAATTTACAAATATCGAAAATTTCCAACAGAAAATCAAAGAAGAAAATAGAAATTGCAATTCACCTTTGTTTTAAGTCTTCCTTTGTTTTTTTTTTTTTTTGCATGGTTTTTAAAGTTTATTTCATGGAAACTAAAAAAACAGTTTTAAATTTCCCACATTTCAAATATAAATTTTTTAATGTCTAAAAATTACTCGTAACTTATGTGCTTTGAAAAAATTTAAAAAACTTTTAAATAAACATAAAATAGTACAAAAACAATGCCAAAAAATAATTTATAAACTACCGACGCTTCATAAAATACAACAGTGGAATAGTACCACATAAAGACTTTAACAACAGTGGAAACTTTTTTTCACTTTTTAACACTTGAAGATTTTTTATGATAAACATAGTGATTTGCAATATTCAGGTAGTGTTTTTATTAAACAAAAATACCAGATTATCAATGTTCTTACTCACACATAACTGAATAAGATTTACATTAATCTCAAATATATTATTTTATGTTTATTTTTATATTTAGATTTAATTGTTAATAAATTTCTATTACTTCTATTTATTTTTTTAAAAATTTAAATAACTAAAACTCACCAATTTAATTAACAGTTTAAATGTGATCTATAAAATAGAACAACAATTGTTATTTTACCTATTTTTTTGAAACAAGTAATCACAAGGAAATTGTTTCGACTTATTAAAAAAAAACCAAGCTCAAGATCAAGGTTTTTTTATTTTATCCAATAAAATTTTTAATTACCAAGCTTTTAAAAATAACTTTACTGCAAATAATCACTTTTATTAAAAAAAAAAAAAAAAAAATGTTACCCACTTGTTCACTTTCCAACACCTTTATTCGGTATTAACAGTTTAATTAGTTTAATGTCCGTCTTTGCGTTAATGCAGAAGTATGCAAAAAACATTATTTCAAAAAGTGCAGGACGGAAAATCCAAGCCTTGTTTGAATATTTACTTTCTGTACAATTAAAGTTTATACTTTATGTGAATAATCCAAATGAGGAAATTATGACACCCGTTTGGTGAATGTGACGAAGTATAGGTTAGACAACAAACTATATGACCCTTTATATTTTTCTTTTAACATTTTCAAAAATAAGCATAATGGCATTAAAAGTAACAATGTCAAAAAAATCTTTTAAAAAATTTCTCTTCACTTACAAAACATTTTCTAATCAAAATTAAATAAGGTTTTGAAATTCTTAATGGAATGAAAATAATTTAGCTTTTTTTTTTATGTGAAAATTTTGTAATCTCTAACTAGGATTAAATATCAAGTTGATTTTTAGCTATTTTAAAGTAGTTTTAAATTTAGACTGGAATTATCCGTCAATATCTAATTTAGCTGCATTACATCTGTTACTAATTACAAATACATGGCAAACAAAACGTGTTTCTGTATTGAGCTCAACGTTGTATTAAATAATTGAATTCTATATATATATTTTTTTAAATTCTGTGTATTGATATAACACTTTGATATAACACTTTGTATGTTTATATAACACTTTTATATAACACTATGTGTGTTGATATAAGACTTTATGTATTAATACCTCAATAAGTATCAAAAAACTTCTTTTGATCCAATCAATATCTGCTCCAAATTCAAAAATAAAATGCAATATTCTAATTAAAATGTCCCATGGTTGATACAAGGGTTGAGGTATCATACGTTTGATATTCAGTGGGAACTTCTGTCCATTTATTCATCTTAGACAACAAACAGGAAAACTTAAGTTTTAAGTGATTTCTATTTAAATAATTTTAAAAATATTTTGAATTTCACAAAAACAATGATTGTGTTACTTAACAGTTAAAATTGTCCTGTAAATAGTCAAAGAAGGTAAATGCATATTTCAAAACTGCTTGAATTTCGTAAATTATTTAAATAGATATCAACATGTTATAACTTTGCACAACTCAGCCCGTAATAACTCAGAAATCATCAGCCCGTAATAACTCAGAAGTCATCAGCCCGTAATAACTCAGAAGTTATCAGCACTGAATCACCACTAAAAATCATCTAAAAGCAATTTATAAACTAAAACTAGAACTAGAAAATAATATCAAAATAATTAAAATATTCCACCTTTTTCCAGTGAAGCCAGGCAAACAGCTGCAGCTATAATTGTTCGTAAGATCTTTACAAGTACCACCATTGTAGCAAGGATTTGAAAAACATGCATCTATATCGTGTTGGCAATTAGTTCCATTAAATCCATCGATACATTCACAGTAATAGTAGCCAACCAAATTATGACATGTCGCATTATTCATGCAAGGATCAGGCGAACACTCGTCAATGTCAATATCACAGTTTTTACCTTTATATCCTAGAAAAGCAAAAAAATTATTTAGTCCTACAATGTATTTTGCAGGGAACTAAAATTATACTTTTGGGTCTTTCAACCTGCTTGTAATTTTAGCAAATCCAATGAAAAAGTTTATTAAATGCTACTTAACAACTTAACTACATCAGTAATATTAAATCATAATAATGCTAATGGTCAATAAAATTCACCCTGACAGCTTATATCATATGATTAAAAATATGACTTACTAATAAAATCAAAAACATGACTGACTGATATGATCAAAAACATGACTTACTGATATGATCAAAAGCACGTGTTACTGATATGATCAAAAACACGTGTTACTGATATGATCAAAAACATGACTTACTGGTATATTCAAAAACATGTGTTACTGATATGATCAAAAACATGAATTCATGACATTTAACAACTTTGATACAAAAAATCAGAAAAAACGAATGAATGGATTCTCAGTAAAACTAAAGAATTTATGAACATGGGCGTGAATTTATAGGACCAGCTAATACCAAGGGTTCAAATGCTGTAATTAATTCATAATTTTACCATTAACTCTTTTATGACCACACAATGAAACATTGTTACCACAGGAAAGATGTGTTCTTAATAGGATTGTGGCAGAAAGTCAGGTTAATACAAGTATGTACTGAAAAATATACCAAGCTATTTTAGCCATTTTAGGGAATGGAGTCTAGTATTACTAGACTCTTAAAGAGTTTGACTATTTCGGAACAAAACAACGGCTTCCAAAATATAAATGATGAGTAGACACAGTTTGTCCCAGCAAGATGATCTTGATTATGTGTTAAATGAAAATGGAAGTGATATTGATTGTTGTCATGGAGGCTTTGATAGTAAAGGCGAAGAAGATCTACAGAATTTTGCTTGGTTATGACTCAAATCTTGGTATAAACTCAAGGAGTCGAGATGACAAATCAATCTGAAGATACGGAGCTTTTTGTTAAAGGAGCTAACTTTCCAGACCATGAGGATCTGGAAAGCGTTTTTCATAAAAATCTGATTTTTGTTGAATATAATAACCTAAAAGTTGCTCATGGTTTTTAAGGCCAAGAACTAGTTACTTTGATAAACGTAATAATGTTTCTGTGGCTTACTGACTAAAATTTTCCAGAAGCTTTAAATCTATAAAATGTTTCTGTATAAAGACTGACCTAAGTAGATTTCTGTGAGTTTATGTAAAGTTTAGAAATTCATAATCACCTCAGAAAATTTAAAAAAAAATTACAAGAACCTGTTATGGGTCATTCCATGTCAAATCAACTTACTTTTCAGGCCCTTTTTCTCAGTGCCGTTTTCATATTGACAAATGTGCAACATACAATTAGGTAGTAATCAAAAATAATTTTGTACAAAATTTTAGGTCTGTTTGACTTCTTGAAGAGATTTTTCCGTGTTGTGCTTTATGCCAGTGATAAAATGGTACTGCAAAAATGGTCTAAAAAGGGTGTCTTTGAAATATTGATATATATTTAAGATAACATACCCCCGATTATTTTAGAAATAAAAGTTTATTATCAACACAACAAACACAAAAAATTCAGAATGATTATACATAGTTTTATTCAAACAGATTTTTTTAAATATTTTTAAATAGATTAGCAAAGTAACTGTTAGCCAATTCATAATTCATTAACAGAATAATAACACTACCTTAATAAGAAATAAAAAGAACTCCACTAACTAATTGTTTAAGTTTTAGCATGTTCATATAGATCAACTAAAACATTAAATTAATTTAAAAAACGAAGGATTGTTTGATTGACTCTACGTGAAATGAAAAATGTCATCTAACTTTTGTCAAGGTAAAACCTCTAAAAAAAGTCTCAGACCTTAGTGATACTGATGCACAACTTGTAGTTTGGGGAACTGTAATTCACCATTTGTTGTCACCGCAAGTATACAATACTGAAGAGATATTCAGTAACTCATTCTATGGTGCTATTGTGACGTATTCAACTTGTACCAGAAAAAAAGAGAAAATATAACAATTGCCGTACATTTGTAATATCAGGCACCATGTTTATTCTAATTACACAAATTCATATTATTTGTATATACTAGGATTATATTAAATTTATTCTTGAACGGTAAAATAAAGTCAAGATGTTACATGGATTCATGAACAAGAACACTACCTGGAACATGGAGCTACCACCACTTTCACCTTAAAGCACAACGAAAATAGAAGCCAAAATTGTTTTTGAACAAGAAGAAAATTCATTCGTGTTCAATTTCCAAGCAGAGCTTCAAGCTGAAAATTTGTTCCGAAATAGCAATGTTGCTGAATTTGTATGCAAAATGTAAGACAACAAACTTGGATCAGTATAGTATTTGTTTGTTCTTGTGTAACCCTTTTACTATGACAAGTGAATAAATGTTCTTAAATTTACACATAGACAAATATTTTTGAAAAATGACAATGCAGATACAAAACTTATAGAGATTGTTCTTATGGCTTTATCAAAACTTACGAGTGTATTCAGCATAATCTACTCATTGAGTAACAGGAAGCAACAGGCTCAAACAAGGACCTTGTTAAATTTTTGACTACAGGTCAATTACCCCAAAAGATCTGTACAATTTTTATTAAATATATTTCTGAATGAAATTTTTTTATTCGTCACATAAATTTGGAACTTTGCTGATGACAGCCTTTTTTTCAAAGCATGCTTTTCAAGTAAAGTTTCTAAAGCTGTGGTAGCAAAATAATTTCAGTTAAATTTTTTAACAGTTAATCCAGAAAAGGCTCATGAAATAATTTTAAGATTACATGTGATAACGCCCTTATTTCCATGAATAATGATGGAAAGCTGATAATTCCTGTCCAAGATAACTCAAAGCTTCCAGATTTTCTGATTTCAAAGATTTAATTTTATTCTAAGTGCTATACAAAATTGCAAATAATAATACAAGGCTTCGTCTTATTAAACGTCTTCCAGTCTAATAACGCGTGTATCTCACCAAAATTTTAGTATTACCCACAGACGCAAATGTAAAAAAAACTTGGTAATTATGAATAACAGACCGCGTAAGTGAGTAAATTTAACTATATTAGGGGGTCACAAAAAAATTCATAATAATGGACTACTTACAAGTATGATGAGAAAATATATATAATTTTATGTTGTGTTTACTATGATCAAATTTTCTCATGGAGATTAGAACATTTGATAATACATTTATTATTTCATAAAAGTTCAAACTGGAATTTTTTAGATGAAATTTAACTCTATTTACCTTTTATGCAGACACATTCATAGTCGTTTGTTTGATCTTTACATTCTGTGCTATTCTCACAAAGATTCAAAGCACATTCATTGATATCTGTACTGCAATTGGCACCATTGAAACCTGGTAAACATGTACAATTGTACCCACTTATCAAATCATGACAGCTTCCATCTAAAAGGAGACAAAAGACGAGAAATATATTTTAAACATAACGATAATAGTAAGATTAGATTTGAAAATTTCATATAAATAACAAGCCCTTCAAAATTTTCTCTTAATTATGAAAAAAAAAATAAAAAGATAATATTTATTAGATTTGGTTACATTCAGTTAAATTTATTAACTTAAAAAGTAAACCACATTAAAAATCAACCAAACACAAATAAAAAAATCAAATTCATGAGCTATGTTTGATTTACAGGTTTTTGATCTATTTATTTTATTCGACATTGAACACTAACGTAATTAAAAAAAAAGAGTAAATTTACGCCTGATTCTATTGACTTTAGCTTTATTTCACTTTTTAAGAATTTGCTAACCTTAAGTATAAACAAAGATACAACTTAAATATACTCAATCAAGATATAGAGCATAACAAAGTTAAAGCAACCAAGGGTTAGCTATCAAATTTATATCAAATGCAATCTAGTTAAATCTGTTTAATGCATACAACTTGCATAAAAGTTAAAACCCAGGTATGATTTCGAACCTAGGCATTAGCCACATTTATTACTCAGTAATATCTGGAAATCATCAAAATATATAGGCAAAAGTCCTTCAAATATCACTTCGGTCTCACTTAAATCAAACCTGTGCTTTTAACTTTTTATCCTGATACACATGTTATTTTTCAAGAATTTAACTTAAATTTTAAGATTGCATTTGAGTGACTTTAATATCAGAAAAAAAAAGTCTTGCAGTTTAGCAAAAAAATAATCTAACTTTAGCCTATCAAATATAAGACTGCACCAAGAATAACCAAATGATATTTTTACAAAATTAAAAGAGGATACAGCACTTGGGACAAACCACCAACACTGTTTAGATTTCAAAAATATTAGTGTTTGTCAATTCAGGCATTAATAATTAAAGAGATAAAACGCCTGTCATGAGTTATAAAATTCTATTGAGCGACGTTTCAGGAGTCATGCTGCTCCTATCATCAAGCTAGTTACAATTAAAAATACAATTGAAATAAAACAAGTCTTAAACGAGCAACAATTTGACGTCATCAACTCTAT
Source organism: Euphysa ruthae (assembly GCA_035046665.1). Taxonomy (NCBI): domain Eukaryota; kingdom Metazoa; phylum Cnidaria; class Hydrozoa; order Anthoathecata; family Corymorphidae; genus Euphysa; species Euphysa ruthae. The sequence continues at coordinate 541 of JAUZNK010016395.1, read as the reverse complement.
TCATGACAAGAAATATAAAAATCTTCTCAAGTCTACCAAATCTCGCCAAATCAAAAAATTCGATCATTTACGTCTTTCCGCAAATAAAAATACCAGTCACTGATAAAAGCAGTTACGTGATTAATTTATCGAACGAAGAACTCTCAGAAGACGAAATCACCGTATTAAAAAAAGGACTAAATTATTCTGTTGTTCCTTATCGTACTCCGAAAATTCCCATAATATCTGCAGTCTAAGATTCCGTTCGCAATTTACCCAAAGAAATATCCGATACTGTTCGGGCTAAAGTAAGTCTGACTTTGCAGCAGTTCAAATCTCCTACTCCAACTTTATCATATAACAAACGAAATGCTATAAAATTTCTAAAAAATGGAACAAAACGTCACAATCTTACCCGCAGATAAAGGTCACTCTACTGTCATACTTCAAACAACTGACTATATTACGAAATGCTACAAGCATATAAACACTGGTCCTTATAAAATTCTTTCTAAAGATCCTACCGAACCAATCAAACGTGAAACTACGCAAAAACTTATCG
>JAUZNK010016384.1:0-20409 GCA_035046665.1 Euphysa ruthae | reverse complement strand
AAATTTTATTCAATCCAATTTTATTTAATCCAATTCAATAAAAATAATAAGTATTTAAATACAATAATTATAAAAATTCTGAAATTCTAATATAATCCAATGGATTGAAATAATTACCCAAAAACTGTTGTTGAAAAATGATCTAGAGTTCATTAGGCTACTAAACTATTTCAGGTCATGCAATTTTCCTGATGATGGCTTCATTATTTTTATTATTCTAAAATGCAAATGTCAGTTTTAGCAACAAAATTAGAAATAAAAGTCGACTCAATATGCATAACAACTCAAAACTTAGATATTAACGACAGCTTTAAACAATAAATACTTTGACTTAGATATTCTGTGTAAGAAATTTCTAAGGTGCCAAAAATATGGTGCCTGGATAATCAAGAAGAAGGCTAATTTTTGATTGGGAGAAGATAATATAATGAAATTTTCACCAACGGCTAAGTTCTATGTGAAAATTATTAATTATTAAAATGTTTTCAAAAAACAAAATGTTGTCTTGATTGCCCTGATTTTTACATACAATGATCGAAAAATCATTACTTTCTGGGAAAAGACAACTATTTATTTAAGGAAATCATCAGATATGCTTAAAAATCGGAGTGTATGTTCTTTGAAATAATATAATTCGGATGAGAGAAACAATTTTTGATTAAGAAATTTTATCAAAAAATAGAAAATTGAGACCAAAAGCATCCAAACTGAAACATGAATACTCAATATTAATTTCCTATAACTGAAGTTCTGAACAACAAAATCTTATTTCCTTCTCTCAACCGATTTTAAATAGTAAGAAGAATCAGCTTTTAAAATTTCAGGTCAAAAACGCATTTCAATCAAGACATATCAAGTTTCACATTTCGGAAAAATTTGCTTCCTGGAAACAAGGCGAAAAGGCAGGAAAAATAATTTAAATAATAAAAAATTTTAACATTGATAATTGAAAATCCATAATTATGACTTAAAAGCCTCCTGGAACATACAATAGCTTGTTTTGTTCTTCTGTTTTGTCCAGATATCCTTTCTTTATCGCCCAAAATCTTTTTCTTCAGTTTTTGAAAAGGTCACTTGATTTTTTGGCGCTAAGTTTCTGGACGTTTTTACTTTTTTTAGCAAACTTGCATGATGTTGCAAACCCTGGCAAACCAAGTTCATCTAAAACTGTTGTTATACAATCATGACCATTGTTGAACTCAACTACTGCTAAGTTACCCTATGTCCAATTTACTCCCGCTGACAAAAATTTTAATTGAACAACGTTTCCAAATTATTTAGTTGAACACCTTGTTGCCAAACAAAAAAACATAAATTTAAAATGTCCATCAAACATACAGTACATCAACTAACTGCTAAAATATATCGTCCAATGACTTAGAATTACACGCATAAGCAAATGAGATAACGCTGTTTTTAAGGGCGAGAGCCAACATTAAAACACCCTTAACTGCTTGTTTTAGTCTGCAAAATCCAAAGCTAACAGCGTTGCTAAAGCCATAACTAATGGTCTTCTTTTTTAAAATATTCTAAAGATGGTAGAAACTGAGATAAATACAAAGAAAAGAAAATTGAACATAAAAAAAAAACCATGTGGGATCATCCGGTCAAATGGAAGCCACTAGTGCGGTAGAAATGCTTTACGATGATTTAACAACCGATTCTTTAAATATAACACTTTCATAAGTGATGGAGGCACCGGAAGAAAAGGGGAATAGTTCTTTCGGATGGAAAAGTTGCTGGTAGGGAAAATCACCTAACAGACCATATGGTAGACCTTATTCAAAATTATTTTGGGTAAGCAATCCGAAAAAACCGTAGGAATTTCGATAATATGAAAAAACAAATTTTAGCGATATAATACCACATAATAAAAATAATGATATGGTATCATTGGATGAACAGCACCGATTTTGTCCACTAACAGAGACATTGTGGTGTGCTTATTGGCGCGATAAAGAAAATCATGACAAGAGCAACCAATTTTACAAAACCAAGTGCCTAGAAATTATTGAATCGATGTCTTCAAACAAAACAAGCAAATTAAACAAAAACAAAATCAGAATGTAGCAATTAATTGCATTTTATCGTCAAAATTTCCAAAAACAAAATTTTTTAATAAAAGTAAAAGTTACTTTGGCAGTTGCTAACAGTGTCATATTTAAATTTTGGTGCTGGGCACCGAGCAGTATTATTGAAAAATTTACTTGTCAGAACCTTTGTTATCTAATATTCTTTAGGAACTGCGAAAATCTGATAGCATCAGTGTAAAACTAGCTGCTATGAAAACTTTGCAACGAGTACGTTTGAGACTTAGGAAGCTAAGATCTTTAAAGAAATCTAAGAAGACTAATAATGTGACGTATCAAGCTCGTTCATTTGGGCTAACTGCAAAACCAGAAGCTGATGACGGTGTAGAAATTCACATAGTCACCACAAAAAAACGAAATTGTGAAACAAATTTCGCACATAGTCGCCAGCACCTGCACTATAACCTGTTTTGATTAGCTTTGTTCGTGGCAATGATGTCAAACACTTATTTATTTATTAACAGAATATGTTAGATCATTAAAAAAAAATTTAAGAAAATTTTTGATCAAATTTTTCAGATAAAATTTTAGTGCTTGTTATTTTTTAGATGAAACTACAGGGTTTCACAAAATTTTTGTTTTAAAAAAAAAAAAAAATTAGCATTGACTTAAAAATTAACTATTTATGATTTTTTATACCATACATAAGGTTTGTGGAAAGTTCAACCTAATAAATAGCAAGTGTTTTCTGTATTTATTATGATTTATTTAATATTTAATCGCGTTTTTCTCCACCTCCATGAATCTGGGGTTTATAAAAATGCTGTGGACAAGAATTTCTAAATTAATTAACATACAGCTATAAAACATGACAGGATATATGATGTATGTTCTATGTTCTAATTGTGACATATTTTCAATTATAATTATTTTTTTTAACATTTTTTATTTTTATGTGGACCACACAGATTTTCAAATTTTTCAATTTTTTTACATAGTATTTTAAGATTATCAAATTGTTCAAATTTGGAGTTGGTTATAAAAACAGTCTTAGAGATATTTTTATAGCATATTTTGTTAAAAAAAAAGTTGTGTATTCCGTGAAAAAATTGTCCAAAATATTGGGAAAATATATGTTTTTTTTTAATTTTGGACAGTTTAATATATTAGCTATTATCAGAAATTTATATAACCATTCTGTTGTCATTCCTTATTTGGTTAAAAAATTGAAATTAAATCGTTGTATACCACCTTACTTTCAATATTTCTGCGTTATATTTTGCAAAGCATAGCAATTTTAGTTTGGGTTTGTATGGAGTAAAACCCAAGGTAGGGGCGTTTTAAAGTATTAATTCTTCTTTTCACTGCAGCTAAATCAGAGTAAATTTTATTTCGAGTGTGATAAATTTTGTAAAGTCTATCTTTCAAATATTTTATCAATCAAGTTTATAAGAAAATTAATCGCAACTGAAATAATTAGTAAGTAATCCAACATATGTATTTTTTTTCGAAAAGTGATGGTAATCAGTTCTTCATCACTGTTGTATTAATCTCTATATATTTAAGAACGAAATTTGTTTGTTTTTTTACTTTTCCAAAGTAAAATTTCATTTTAGTTGTCAAAAAAAAAAAAATCGGTTTTTTACTGAAAAAGCTCATTTTCCTGTTATTTTACTTTTCAGCTCAATTTAGGTATATATTTTGTACTTTGCAATTTTTAATGTTTAGTGAATCTTGAAGATAACGTATGCTTTGAAACATGTCGTTAAAATTTAAAATTTTGTAATTCTATTTTCAGGAAAATTGTGGTTTTAAGATCTTTTAGAAATCGTATTATCAAAAATATCAAAAATTCTGACTGTGACGTATTAGTATTTTTATATTCTAAGTCATTGAATTAAATTAAACCGAATTGAATTAGAAAACGTTTAATTTTAATATTATGCATACTTGAAATTCCTGCGGTCAAATTTAGATAAACGAATAAAATAGACTATTTATAGGAACAATAAATAATAGGTAATAAATAATTTATAATTAATAATTAATAAATAATAATTAAAAAGCAGCAAAGTACAAAAAATATAAAAAATTCTGACTGTTGGTATTTTTAAAGTTAGTTACGTCATTGGCAAATGCTGGAGAGGAAGAAAACTAAAGTTAATTAATTAACTGGATATTCCATTAGTCAGATTTAAAATTTAAATCTCTTCTTTCAAAAGCGATCCGACTAGTTTTTAAAATAATTTTTTGTAAAGTCCAGTTTCAAGCATAGAAAATGTCCTGAAGGCGTTTAAAAAGACAGTCAAACGATGCAGTTTTTTTTTTTTTTTTTTTTTTTTTTTGTTGTTATATTTTTTTTTTAATACTCTTTGGTTCGACAAGGACGTTAGCCTATTTAGTTAAAATTTCCTAACTATCGACGAAACTTATGTAAAATAAAATCTATGATCATCTATAAAAAATAAAGCTTCAAAAAATTTTTTACAAAATTTTTAAATATAATGATATAAATATAATGCAACTCTATTTAAACAATATACATTTGCTAAGTTGGATGTCAAACATCAAATTCAGGTGGGAGCAAAGTATTTTCTGGGGAATAACCTGTATTTTACCCACACCTGCGAAAGTAATCCAGATGGGATTGTGGAGTAAAGGGGAATAAAGAGGAGCTAAACTTACCGAAACGAAGTGCTACTCATAGGCTGAGTAGGGCAGTATCCACGGTTGAACCCGTGATATTGTGAATTGGTGAAAAAAACAGTAACAAGGTTTACATCACGTTGCCAGATATTGTAAAGAAGATACAGGAATTCTACGCTGAAAAAGATACGTATGGCAATAAAATAAGCTTTTATAACAGTGGCAAGGTACCGCGTCGACGTTTAAGTGCATATCAGAAGAGTTTCTTGAAAAATTCTGTAAAAAAGGTAGAAAAGTATCAATTGAGGATGGTAAAATGAGACTTATTCAGTCAGCTACACAGATGATATCGGATGATATTTCAGACTTGCTTTGCGAAGTGTCAGATATACATCCTTCTATAGATAATATCGAAGAACATGCTATGGTAGATCTGTTGCCAACAAGTCTGGAGGTATTTTTCTCTTTTATGCTATATAAATTGGGTTTTTAAGCTTTTAAGACATGCATGCGGAATGTGTGCTTTGAAATTTTTTTTTTCGGGGAAAGTTTCCGAATTTTCCCCTCACGACTTCCACTCATATACACCCATTTACGACTTCCACTCATATGCACCCATTCACAACTACGAATCATACACCCATTCACGAATGCCAATCCCAATCATATACACCTCTATTCACGCAATACAACCTCTTGTTTGGCTTGCTGAAAGAGGTGTCCCAAACTCTATAAAAGAGTGATTTTTTTTTAAATTTTAGCGACGAATAAAATATACACGGTTTGAGCTTTTCATTTAAAATCTTTTAGGCTTAGATATTATATAAGCTTCTAAAAAAATGTCTTGCTTCGATAATCTTAATGTTTGCTAATTTAATTCACGTGGAAATCACGTGGAAATAAAATCAAAATAACAGCTCAGCAAAAAATCCGACAATTTGATTTACAATCCTTTTCTTCGGTCGTTAAGTGGAAAATTTTATACAGTAATAATTACAATTTGATGCAATAAATAGATGTTGAAATCATTTGGGAGGCTTTTTGTCAATTACTTCAGCCTTTTCAGAGCAATCCCATCAACAATGCCGAAAGAAGTCGAGAGTATTAAAGAACCAATAAAGTGAGTTATTGCTGCAAAAAATTGAGTCCTTGCTTATGGATTTTTTTTCCAGCTAAATATTTCGTTTAGCAGGTACATATAAATATTGAGATTACACCATATGGTGGTATTCTAAAATAAAAGTAGTGCAAATTTTCAAATCTTTTTTTTTTTTTTTTTTTTTCGGATTCTCATTCTATACTAAATTCCTTTTATTCACTTTCTATCTGTTCTATTCTTTATGAATTTTTTCCGTCTTGTTTTTTATTTGCTTTTCTCTAACAGCCTGCATTTAATCTTGTAATATTTTTTTGCATAATATTCCTATAGTATCTAGCTCCTTTTTGTTTGCTTGGAGTGTTTCAATCTTTTTCCATACTTCTCTGTCGAGAGTGTTATTGAAGAAGTTTGGTGCATGTTTTCACTGAGCTATGTAGTGGTAACTTGATTGTGTTTGGATGTTGCAGAATTTTCATGGCCAGATGTTTTCCCACTTTGGGTTTCCCGGCTGTGGGTCAAGCATTCATATTGTTCTTAATATGACGTAAGCTGTCTTTTTTGGGAGTTACATATACTTTTTTAGTTCTGCTAATTTTATACTATCAATTATATTTTCCCTTAATCTGTGGCTATCCTTTAATTTAATTTTATCGCTTCTTCATTTCATTTCTGACTATTTGTTTCCTTTTTCTTTTGTTCATTTCCTGTGCTGTTTCTAATTTTAATCCTATGTTTTATGCCATTTCTAGGGTTTTTTTAATCCATGGTAAGTTTATTGTTGCTTTTAATCTCTGTTCTTTCTTGTGTTGACTCCATATCACATATTTATCCAGTGTTTTATAATTTCTAGGTCCCCTGGTGTGGTACCCATAATTCTGTAAAAAAACACTTCTTTTTTTTTTACTATGCTTGGGCTAATCAATCTCTGTGTTTTTGTGTGTTATGTATAACAATGATCACGGTGAAAATAATGTTGTGACAGTCAAATTTTTTGCCTATCTTTTCCACCATTTGTTTTTTATCTTCATATTTATTCTAGATGTTTTGTTCTAGATTTTTTATTTTCTTTCCTCTTTAATTTTCTTAGCTTATCTATATATGCATATATATTTGTTTGTAGCAGAAGAAATACTTACTTGCTTACTGAGGCTCGATTGAATACCTTTTAAACCATGCTCTCTTGTAAACGAATATTTTCAGGGTTCAGTTTTCCAATATTCATAATCATCATAATTTTTCTTGGTTTAAAGACTGCTTTGCATGCTAGCTCGAATGGGTGTGGCATCATGAGTTATTAGGTGTTTTTATCCAAAAAGAAAAAATGAATAATGCTTTTACCAACTATTTCCAGGCCAAAATCTGGGATCAACTGAAATTACGCTATTATATCTCCACAAAACTGTATGAACATTAAATGGATAGTTTATGTGTGACCTTTCAAATAATTTCTGTAAAAATATGAATGCTATGTTTGCTACGATGTTTCCTGATAGTAGTATTATTCCATAATCCTAGAGACTTGGACCTGATATATTGCGTTATGAAAATAGTTTTGGTTTTGCTCCATATTTCAAAAGTAGTTTAGTGTTTCTAGTTAAAGGTCCAGAAGCCTTTGTAATATCTTTTGATGAAAGTTTAAAGTCCAAAACTATGAAATGGTTATTAATATTATTATTATTAATATTATTAGATTAGATTCGCTAAAAATGTTTTTCAGTCATACAGGTCACCTTGATTTGTTACATGAATTTAAGATGTATCAGAATTCCATGGATGGCCTGAGTATTAATTGGAAGTTTTTAAAAAATTATTTGATGAAACAAAAAAGTGATGAGCTTACATGAACTCAAAGAAATTGGCAGTTGTGGTTTGCACATTATTCATAGAGCATTTAAAAGTAATGCTGAAATGACAAATTAGAACTAAAAGAAGGTTCTAAAAGGTGCTTTTCAGATACTTCATGACACTCCAGCGAAGTGAAAAAATTATGAGAATGTATCCACTGTTTTTCTGTTTTACAAGCAACGGTGTGTTTTCATTTGAAAACTCTAACTAATTATGTTCTCAAGGATTGCTCAACAAGGTTGCCTCTAAGTTTGTCCCTCTCTAAGGCTCTTAATTCAGCAATTAGTACTGTTGATAATAATTGAATGATATTGTTGATAATAATTGAATGATGAGTTTCTCATGTCTTTTTATCTATTGTGCAGGTTGGTAGAAGATAAGGCAGTTGCAGATCGTTTACTAGTAATATGACCCAGTATTATCCAATTATATTAGTTTTGGGATAGATTAGTAATTTGTGTGGGAAAAATGTACGAATAGAGCCAAGTAGCAGTTTCTTTGACTCTTTATTCTTGTTGTTCCCTCAATGACTAGCTAAGGTATCAGTAAAAAAGTTCAGATTGATAGGTTTTGTTGCGCATGGGTCTATTATAATTGAATATTATTTTGGATAAGTAGGTTTTGTTTTTACCATCTTATTTCTTTGTTGATTTTTATGTTATGAAAATAGTTAAATTCTTTTACCAGAATGACCGTCCTGGGTGATAATAATGGTTCTGGTAGTATAGTTTTGCTGAATGATGTTAGTTTTTAAATTTACGTGAGTAAATTGAGTTTTGTGTGTTCGTTTTACAAAAGATCTTCTTACATCATAAACTTTTGATACACATTTATAAAATTTTTTTTTCATTATTGATTATTGCCTAAAATTTTTTTTTTTTTTTTTTTTTTTTTTTTTGTAGCCAACATCTGAATTTCGATTTTTTATTTTCTAGAGCAGAATTAGCTTAGCTGGGTAACAATAAAACTGGAAAATGGCAGCCCAAAAACTGTTATGTTTGGTATGTTGTATTCTAACCAAAAATTGGAAGAGTTTCCAAACAATGCTCTAATAATTCTGGGTAGTCATTGACATTTTTTTGTTTTGTTTCATATACAGTTTACTTCCTTTTTAGAACAGCTACATTTGCAATGGCATGATTTTGGTTTCCCGAGGCACAGTTTGGATGTGCCTCGGGTGTATTGACCACCAAAGTTGGATACACTGGAGGAAAGAAACCTTTTCCCTCATATCATGACATGTTAGTATATTATCCTTATTTTAGATATACTTCAGTGTTTTTGATGTTATTTTTTCAAACCTAATCTGTAGAAACTCTTAGAAAGAGTTTTCCGTAATTTTCAGCTTTAGTGGAAAAGATCTAAAATGCCAATTGCTGGCTCATAAAGAGTAATAAGAATCTGAAATTCAAATTAGCAAACAACACACAGTAAAAGTTGCTGAGTCAAAATTAATGAATACTGCTATGTAAGTGAAATTTTTGAAAATAACCTAAATTACAGTCCTCATTTTGCCTTAAGAATATTAAAGTTTGAGAAATTAAATAGTCATTTTATATTTTATTTTTTTACCATAAATAAATTATTATTTCCTTAGAGATGAGATAGTAATAAATACAAAATCATAGTTCATGCAAATCAGAATTCTAAAAAGTACACCTATCCAATCAAGGCACAATAAAGAGAACTTAGAAAATCTCAAGGCTAAAATTGACCACTTAGAAAGTAAGGCTGAAGTGATCACTTGAAAAATCTCAAGACTGAAGTGACCACTTGGGCAAGGTGCTCATTTGCTATACATTAAGGCTGCGCTATTCATTTATTCAATTAGTGAAAACATTTCTGTGTTTATACAAATCATTTGCAGAAAATTTTCTTTTATTACTTTTTCCAAATTTGGTGTGGAGCATAACAACTCTGCAATGCCCATATACCACCTGTCTTACTTAAATGGTTGTCCCCAGACCTAAAACATGCCTAATTTAATCCAAAATTTATGTCTCATTTGCACAAAAACTCTTTGGTGCTGCATCATTATATCCTTAGAGCTATATTAATGTATTACTGGAGCTGTGTAGGTATATCAAATTTGGCTCCTGTTTCAAAATTTCCTGCATCACATTTTAGTATAGAACTTATTATTCTAAAAACTTCTAAAAATGTTCTGAAAAAATTTGTTTTTGATATATTTTACTCTCCATGTTTTTTTTTCAAGGATTCTTGTTCTATTTTCAGAAATACCACCATGTTTGCTGTAGGACAGTAATACCACCATGTTTGCCGTAGGACAGTAATACCGCCATGTTTGCTATAGACCTCTTGAATTTCAACCTGTGAAATGATAATAGCATGGCTAAATTCTTTTTGTAAAATTTGTAGCTTTAGTGAGACAACCTGCAGTTTATTTCTGGGAAATCACCTTGTGCAAAAGACCTGATATCTACATTATCTGATTGATTAAATTATTCTTAACCAAAAAATGCCAAAATCTAAGATAAAACTCAAATAACTTTCCGGAGTTGAGTCTCATTAGGAAATGATTTGGTTATAAGAATTTTTTAATTGCATTTCAAACAAATTTCCTTGTGTGTACCAGAAAATCTTAGAGTCTTAGAAATCAATAAAAATTTAATCAAGGACTACTGCAAGTCTTCTCATTCCTTTTAATTTATAGAGGTGATCATACAGAAACGATGCAAGTTGAATATAATACTTCTGAAACAAATTATGAAGCTTTACTGGAGCTTTTTTGGAAGAATCATGACCCCACTGCTGTCAGTAATCGACAGTACATGTCAGCTATATTCTATCACAATGAAAAACAGAAAATGCTTGCAAAGTCATCATTAAATAATCATCAGCAGAGATTTATTAAGAAAATTCAAACTCAAATTTTACCAGCTGAAACTTTCTATGACGCTGAGGGGTAAGGCTGTGTTCATGTATTAAATACAATAGATTCATTGCAACTTTCTGCATACCAGCAGGGTCCTATGAAATTACCTTTTTTCTGTTGGCTCTAAATGCTTTTCCACTGCAAAACTTCATTTGTTATTTTCTAAAATTTTGGTCAGGATTCATGAATTATTCTGAAGGAAAATGTTATTTTTGTATATAGATGGCCTCCCAGACAACTTAAGGTATTGTGGCTTCCAATGTCAAATATCCTTAAAAAAATAAAAATAATGAAAGGAAAAAAAAGGGGATCTACTTGAGTATTTGCTAAAATAGGACAACTAGCAGTATTGTGGCTTTATAATCCGTTGGGTTAATATGACAGCAACTAAAGCAAATTTGAATATTATTTGGATATCATATTTCTTATCTCCTAGGAGAATTAGTCTAAGCTATAACTACATCGAGTTAGTTGAATATTACTTTATTATCATTTTCCTGATTTCTTGGGAGAAATGGTCTATTCTATAATGTGATATCGCTTTTTAAAAAATATTAAAAAATAATAGTATGAAATAAAAAAAATTTTTATCTCTTATTTCCTTCTTTCTCTTCCCCTCCAGAGAATTAATCTATTCTATAACATAATATCATTCGAAAAAGATGAGAGTCAGTCCATTACCATTGCTGTTAATACCTTATAGACCTCCAGTAACAATTATCAGAATCAGCTAATTTGGCAATCAGCCATCAGATAATATCTAACATTTGTATAGAGGGAATCGATATATTTGTATTTATGTAGAGGGAAATTGACCTAAAGTCTTTTTCAAGCGATATCATGCTATAGAATAAACTAATTCTCCGGAGGGGAAAAGAAAGAAGGTAGGAAATAAGAGAAAACAATTTCTTTAAGGATGCTTGACTTTCGAAACCACTATACCGTAAGTTGTCTTAGCAATATTTAACAAGCAACGGTAAATAAACGCCCTAGTAGAGCCCCTGATTATATTCCGGTTGATTGTTAATAGAAAATATTAAGGTAATTATGTGATTCAACACACCAAAACTTCCTTCCCCACACATCACCCACAGTAGCATACTCACAACCTTATAATTTGTGACTTACTTTTTTCAGGAACTTGTCTCAACCCAACATCTTTTTTCACACACACCCTAGAATCCTACTAAGGATATCACACTTTTCTTTTCTCTCAGTTCTCTTTAGGTGGTTATTTCACTGCTAGGCCATCTATATAAAAAAATCAATGTTAGATTTACTAAAAAAAAAATGTTTTTAGTTGCCTATAAAATCAATTATTGGACAATATGAAATATTTTTTCTTGGAAATTGTTTTGGTTTTTTTTTAATTTTAGATGATGTCAGAAAATTTTTAATGAGATTTTCTAGATCTAATTAAAAAAAAAACAGATTTTTTTCAAAATTTTGTATCCTGTTAAAATAAAATTATTCTTTTCACTTTTCATTATTTTTTGGGCCGAAGTAACAGTCATGTTTTTTATGATCTCAAAGGTTGATAGCTAAATCATACCGTTCTCAAAGATTGTGTCATGCATTTCAGTTTTTCTCAAGACAATGTTTTTTTTTTTTTTTTAAATGCTGTATGATGTAAATCAATATCACTTCCTATTTTGTTTTTTATGTCAGCTGTTTTATAGATTTAATTGGGTTTGGGTGAGCCTATACATTTAAGTTTCCATTCAAAAGGATATGTTTAAATATTTCTTCTGAAATCACATTCCAATTTTTCTGAAATTGTTTATGATGCTGATAAATATCATTTCTTAATATTTTATTACGCCAGCTGTTTCATTAAGCCTGAATCCCTGCCCAGCTCCAAAAGTTTTCCTAATTATCATATTTTTAGATTTTTCTCATTTTGCAAAAATTCTTTGAAATATTATCTTATCATTTTGGCAATCCGGACTTAGGCCCTGAAACATGTTGGAACAGGGTTAAAAAGAAATTTTCTATGTTGCTGTAAAAACAGGAGTGGAAATCTTTTTCATGTAAATTTTTGAAGTTTCTCAGATTATTACATGAAAAATTATTATGAAAAAGAGGGTTAAAACTTAGGTCGAAAAGAAGAATCCAAAAAAAAATTATAATTTTTGAAGTCTGATTGAAAGGGAGATTGTTTAATGCCTCTGGTGAAGCTAGAAGATATTTAACACTGCCTAAATTAGACTTGCTTTTATTGGTGCTTTCATTCCTAGAGAGTAGCTCAAAATAAGCATCTCTTATTTTAAATTTTAGAGTAAGCAGCTCTTTCAATAAAAAATTTTTATGATATAAACATAAGCAAATTGTTTCAAGATATGATAGTTTTTAATATTAAACTGTTTTACAATAAAACTAAAATAAAATAATAGAAATAAACCAAATGGTTAGTGCACACAAACAGTGAATATTTCTCACACAATGGCTTGCCACATTTTTCACATCCACTTTTCAATATTTTTAACATGCATTTCTTTTTATAATTTCCAGCTCCAGATATCTCATAAGCAGATGCCACAGCGTTTCCTTATTTTACCATAGCGTTAAAATTCCCCAATTGCGGTAAACGATTCCCAAATTTTGTTTGGCTGGCGGCCCTGTAATGTCTTATTGCATAAAGCTTTGTTGCATCTGTTCTAATGGTACCGGTTATGCCAAAGATGTTCACTAATGCCCATCTGCTTGTCTCACTCTTGCCAGAGTTCTTCAATATCTTTTGATCAACAATATCTATGTCACTTTTCGTGAAGTTGATAAGGGCTGGTTCATACTTTCCATCATGTGATTGGACGTTTAGTTTTTTTTTTTTTTTTTTTTTTTTTTAGTCATTGTTTCCCCCATTAGACATAGATTTTGTTGTTTAGGTGCACAAGCTTCCCCTTTTTCTTTTTACCAATGCATGTTACTCTCAAGCTCTTCTCTTATTTTGACATTTCCAATCCTGCCTATAGCTCAGCAGAAAAAGAAAAAACACGATTCAAACAATAGTGATATCATGATTTAGCAATTATTCTGCTGTTAATACCTTTGCGTACAACCAATTAATGGAAATTTTTTGCCCCTGACATGCTTCACTAAGATTTTCACATTGGTTTCTGTTGAGTTTATGACATCATCACTTGGTTATCTACAGTGCGGCATTGTCTGATATTTTATGTAAACGGAAACCTTGCATCATTTAGAGATTTACATTACAGACCATGTCTAGTTAGCTTAATCGATATGTTTTTTTTTATTATCATTATCAAATCTAAAAATAACTCATATTAACTCTGAACATTTAGGACTAAATATTGGACGGCCATGTTTTGAAAATAAGACTTTCATGTATGCATGCATGCATGCAACTTTTAAATTGACTGACCAAGCATAATTCGAGCAAATAGCATGCCAAGGAGCTCATACATTTCATATCAGCGTTGTGGGGTAACACGTTTTTATCGTTTTGTTGGCATTAGCATCATCAGGTAAATTATCAATTGCTTGTTGAATTGACTTTTTCTATTTCTATCAAGCATCATTATTTCATCAGAAAAAAAGTGGTTTGAAAGCATTTTTGCAAAGCATTTTCAATGTTATCCAAATTACGTGCGATAGGAAGCAATGAACTGATACTTGTAGGTAAAATGTCAAATGACCATTGATGTCTCACTTGTGCAAGTGTCTTGTTTGTCCAATATATTTTTTTTTTGTGGGTTTTTTTTTTAGAAAACTTGCTAACTCTTTCTAATCATTGGTTGAATCTGTTATGTTAATAATTTTGATCAAAGAATTGTTGAGTGAATTGGTGAACGGCTACTTTGTTATAGATTTGCTAAGCGGTATATTTTCTTCAGTTTGGACTTCTTTCTCTTCTTAACGGTCAGAGTTTTCAGGTTCAACATATTTGGCATTTTGATACAGCTCATCCAAATCATCATTTGTAATATGAAATAAAAACGAATTATGCAGAGATCTAAGATCACCACTGTTCAGAGTGAAAAATGCAGCAGTCTAAGACAAAACGGTCACTCGTCTTTTAATGTTGAATTTTACCAGGAAAGTAATCCATGTAAACTTTGAGGAAACGTCACTGTAAGATGTGTCGTAGGCAACAAGCCATTAATCCACAGCTGGCAAAATTTTTTGGAGTGGTGTATAGCATGCCTAAGCACTACATTTTTTCTTCACATATAATCTCTAAAAAATATGCTCTTTGAAAGTTATTGATCTCTTAAGATTGCTTCCAGTTTTTAACTTGAAATTCTTCATAAACACAATTTGGACTGACAGTTATTTAAAATGTTAAATTTATTGTTCTAAAATATGCTTTTTTGTTCTGTTATTAAATTTTTTCATTCCTTTTGTCTATTTGGAAAACTCTAGATAATGTTTAAATAAACTATTGATAAAGAAAATTGCATCCTAATCTAAAAGTGGTATTTGCAGAGCTTGTCATAAAATGTTTTGAATGGGAATGAAATTTAAACGGTTTAAATTTTTTTTTGACCTTCATCTCACCAATTCCTCTCACAATCCAAAAGTAAGAAAAGCTTTGGTACGTCAATATTACGACCTATGGAAGCCTTAAGTTTTGCAGTAATAATTCTAAATATGTTTTCAAAACATAAACTTATTGTAGAAACTAATTATCATATTTGTAATATTTCTAGATAACCATTGCATTAGTGCATGCAATAAACTCGTTGGAAGAAATTATCATTTATTGAAAATAAAATCAATAAGAATTATTTTTTTTTTTTTTTTTCCATTTGGAATATTCCTTATTAAATTATTTCAAATATAGATGTCTTTTATACCTTTCTTTTTAGTAACTTAAGTAAATACCTCGCCGACTTTATGACCAATGTTTTTCATTTGTGGTAGTCCATGAATAAGAATTTTGGAATTATACACAATGTTGTTTATAACATTACTGATTTTGCTGATTTTTCTATGTACGCAAAATAGTGCCCTAAGGTATGTCGAACACTTTGTATAGAAAAGTGTTGTCAACAATAATGAATTAAAATAAATTTTTTATATTGAAATCTGCTTATCTCAAAAAAATAATAGTCAGGCTACTAATAGATAATCATTGAAATCTCCTGGTAAGTGATTTTTTTAATGGATTTCAGTGACCTTTTTAACTTAGCACTTATGATTTTTAACACATTACTATTTTAATATAAACTGTTATGCTTTTGTTTAGGTACCATCAAAAATATTTATTAAAACGTCATAGAGCGATATTCAACAGTTTAAATCTTACTGAATCCCAAGTGATTCGTTCTACGGTGGCTGCCAGTTTAAATGGTTATTTGAATGGGCATGGCAGTTTGGAAAATTTGAAAAAAAAACTTCCTTCTTGGGAATTAAATGAAGACCAGAATAAAGCCATAATACAAACTGTCCAACAAAGAGTGAGGCAGTCACAATGCCAAGGAGGTGTTTGCACTCGATAATTTTAGAGTATACTATTGTTGTTCCGTAAATAGTCAATTAAGCGCGGATGCTTATTTAAAATTTTAGGCTTTGATATGGGCGCTTATTCGAGGGGGGCGCTTATTAAAAAAAAATTCAGGTGTTTATCTAAAGAATATGCACTCAATAAAAAAATAATAAGAAATAAATGGGAGACGGAAGTTTTACACAAACAACAATATAAAGCATCTTTAGAATATCAAACAGTATCATTGTAAACGAAATTGTCTTCATCATCCTGGTCCAAAATGAAAACTTCTATTGCAGCCTCTTCCACATCAGAATCAGAAATTTTTATCGAAAGAAACGGATTTGTTTCATCTTCTAAATCCTTTGTGACCTCCATTTGAGATTTCAATATTTCTTGACCGGGTGCACAAGGCTGATGTTTTTTAAAGCAACTAGTGAAGTCATCTTGTGAGCCATCTACCTTTATATTTAGCGCACATAACGTGAATGAACGTTTGATAATTTCTACAGACAACAAACTCTATGAACCGATGATCTGCTAAACATCTCTTTTTCATGGTGGTGCTTTTAAATCACATTCTGTCGTTTGTAATACTTTTTTGCACAACTTGCTTTAAAAGGCTTGTTCTCTTAGACAGCAGTCTTGCATAAACTTTTTGCAACCTCCAGAAATAATGACCTGATCAATTTTTGCATATTTTAAGTATTTTAATACTATACTATCCATATAGCATTCATATGAGTCATACGCTAAAAAACCTACCAAAAGCAAAACTCCCCAAGTATCGGTGCTCATTCAACCGTTGAATGAAAAAACTACTTCACAATGTGCTTTACATTCGTCATTGAGTGACTTAACGGTTTTAACTTGGTTCCATCTGTTTATCATAACGGATACTCGTGATTTCTCGTGGCCTTTTGATTTTATATTATCTGCCCCAGAACCTGTTTTATCTGCAATTGTTTCAATGACCATATCCATCCAAATATGCGTGTCATCCATTGCTATAATGCTATAAATCTTTTCGTATATTAATCCTTTTTCTTCATGTTCAATTCGTCTTTACTTTTTATCCATTCTTTTCTATCAATATTTAATTTTGTGCTTGCAGTTAGAATGCTTTTATTCTCAGCGTATTCTATTGCTTCCAATTTAAATTTTGTGCTATCGAAGCATTTTGAGCTTTACATGACATTGCAAGTTGGTTTCGCTCCACTTCATTTGCCATATTTACTAAAAACACTACCTTCACTGAATACGCGCATTTTGTTACTGCATCAAAAGTATTAATTAATAATCGTTTGAAAAAATATCGAAGTTGATTAGCAAATTTCTCATCGCTGATAAAGACAATTTAGTAATTGCAACGGTCATCGGAAAAATAAAACAAGAAGTTGGGCTTTTCATCCCTGCAAAATAAAGGGGAATTACAACAAAGATATTTTAGTAGTCCTTAATAAAGAACTTTTAAGAGGAAGGGAAATATCAACATTTCTTTTTGAGTAAACACAACGTCTTTTATAGTAATAAATATTCAAATAAGCGCCCCCTATAGCCTTGATTTTTTAATTTCAATAACCGCCCATGAGTGCACGGAAGAGCTCTCAGCTTGCTTAGAGATTCCATTTGGTCATTACTCTTGCACAAGGAATATTTGGCATGTCAACACTTTTCATTCCTTGTGCGTTAAAAATTTGTACATAAATTTTTCCGTGTATTGAGTCGCTTTAAGATTAATTTTCGTCTCTACAATTAATTTAAGGTGGATCACTTAAAAAGTTAAATAAATGATTTTTTCAAATTATTTGAATATGTCCTTGTTCATCATGTTGAAATATTGAGATTATGACAAAAAAAATTAATTATGCGCATAATTATTTAGAAAAATGACTTTTGGCGGTAAATGACAATCTCAATTGTTAAAACAATTTTGCTGAAATTTCTAATATACCATCTAAAAGCCTAAAAATTTCAGCCAAAGTCATCAAACGGTTCAGATTTTATTTTCCGTAGAAGTTCAAAAAGTCTGTTTTTTCCGCGAAAAAAACTTATTTTTTTATAGATATAAATCATGAATCTTAAAACGCTTCATTATGTTCTCAGTCGATTTTCGTTGTTTACTATGGTTTTACTCTAAAACAGCAGTGGAAGCACTGATTTCCAGAAATTTTCTGAACTCATGAGTTGAATTCCAGAATTCAACATGTGCACGCTTTGGATATTTTGTCCAGATCATTCCGTTAAGCGATTCGTTCACATTTTGGGTTTACTCATGCAAACACTTTGGTAAATGTGTCTCGTAACCGGTCAAATAACTGCTTGATTTCTGGCTCAACAGTGCGTAGGTTAACACCAAAGCTGCTTTTTCCATCTGAATTGTCAATTCTTGGTCTTGAAAATAAACTAACTTCATAAAAAACTACAGGTCAGCAGAATTTCACGAGAAAGTCACTTTTTCCTTCTGCTGTTTATTGACACCTCAACGGTGTTCAGCTTGCAGCCAAGACATTGGTCGATTAACTGGACGATAGTCTGTTTATATCATCTTTTTCATCAGTCTCAGGAGCATATGTACTTGCTGTTCCTAGAGCGACATTTTGGGTGACCGCTTGATGCTGTGCGTTAGCATACCCGGTTGCTGCTGCTGCTCCTCCAATACATTTTTTTTTTCAATTACTTTGCTCTTCTTTTCTTATGCCTAATTTTATTTCTTCTATCAGAATTTCTCATTCTCAAAGAAACAATTTTAAAGAATTTTGACATATGGTAACTTTCCTCCTCACTAAAACTGATTGTTGATACCGTGAAAATTCAAAACGGTTAGGGGTGTAAAATTGATCTACCAAAACATGAATGCCCATTATACACCCTGCAAGGATCGGGAACACCGCGAGGATGGAGTAGAGATGATTTGGAGAAAAAAGCTCACTGATCCCTAAATTTTGGACAATAAATGAGAATACCATGTCATAGGAAAAGATCAATATCTCTGGAAATAAAGCTTTAGACTAAATGACTTTCATAATCTACGATAAATTTCGAATAAGAAAAGTTGTGTCGCATGCATTTATAAAAAAATCAACAATTATGATTTTTACTAGTGATCTACCTTAAATCCTGAAGCGTGGGTTTTTAAATGTGGGACGTACGTAATTTCCCACCCATTTTTGCAAGTATAGTACTTATTAGTTTCATGATTAACTAATTACTTTATATTTAACTTTTTCCTTAATTTTTTGTGCTGTATAACTAACTAAGCTTATCAAAATGTCAAGCTTATGATACTTTTGTAATAAAAAATGGTTGCAAATGTGAATGGAATGCTTGAAATGAAAAAAAAAAATTATAAAAAAAGTCGTATGAAATTGTTTTTTAAGGAATAAACCCCACCCCTATTTTTTAATTCAAATTTCAACATACAAAATTCGTATAGCATTATAGAATATAAAATTCTAAGAAAAAAACAGTTTTCTAAAATTTAAAATGGTTACCGCTTACCATGGTAAGTAGAAAATACCTAAAATCTCAGCAAATTCTGTCCTCGCTCCGGCCATAAAATCTGAAGAAGTAATAAGAATTAGAAGCTAATTTTTTGAGAAGCTGTTCATCAGATGTGATTTAAATAGAGGATTTTTTCTGAAAATACTGCTAACTAAAAATATCAAATGTTTATGTTTAATTTTTTTATGAATTTTATGTTTGCTTTTATTGATAACTTACTGAAAATACAATTAAATGAGATTTCCTCTATTTAAATCAAAGTAAACATTGATACAAACATACCCTGAAAGTTTCATGGAACAACTTTTAGCGGTTCAGAAGATATCATGGCCGGCGTGCAAAATATGTCATTCTGAGAAAAGCCCGTAAAAAGAAATATTTAAATAAAAATCAATGGAAAATCATCATAATAGTTTACAAAACAATAAAACACACAACACGTCAAAATCATGTCAAAATCCATCATTTCATAACATTTATCTTCTGTTTCTATAAATTTATTGCCTTTTTCATCTTTTTTGAACGTAAAATCTGTCGCCGGACTTTGTTTTTCTTCACCGTGTGATACCCTGCAAATTTTAACCGTTTTGCATTTTGTTTGTTACATCTTAGCAAAGTGTAAACACCCGGAATCATGTCTAACTTTTCATATATGAAGATGGTAGCTTTACATCCAATATTTAAACTGGCTACTGCGTCATACACACCAAATTTAAGAGTCGAAAGCGATACATAAGTTACTTTTGGTAAGAGGTCCCAAATTGTCTCATTAAAGCTATCATTCTGCGTCTTGCCAAAGTAAGTAAGTATTTATTCTGCTACAAACAAATATACATTAGCTATGAAAATTACGAGACAACAGAAATAATAATAGAAGAACACTAACATAAAAACAAATAGTGGCAAAGATAGCCACAAAAATTGTTTGTCACAACAA